>JARJIL010000187.1:5000-24614 GCA_038502395.1 Dittrichia graveolens | reverse complement strand
ACAGACTCGTTTCTTTTTAAAATCAAATATCAGAGTCAGTTCAACTTCTCCTTCAGCAAACCTCACAAACACGAACATGCAAAACAACAACTGAGGGGAATTAGCACAAAGCTAAGTGAGTAGAGGCTAAACACCAAAAGCAAACATTCACAATCAATATCAAAGCATGTAATCACATATCCGAGAAGACCGGCGGTTCGGCGCAGAACCTACAACCAATGCCGGCCAAAGCAAAGGTTTACCGATAGCTCTCCACTGAATTGGCACAATAAACTCCACCTCTGAAGCAACATATGCAACAGAAGGGCTACTGCTATTCAACCAACCAGTAGACGAGCCCAGCCTAAGTCCACATATAGCTGACTTCTCAAACGTAACTCAAAATCATCCTAAGAGCGCGTATCGACCAAATAGTCATGCAGCAGATATCAACAATCAATATCACAATCAACAGTTCAATCAATCTCAATCACATCATGCATCACATCAATAACATTAACTGTAATCTTTACCATCCGCGATTAACATCCACTCACCTCAAAATCAGCACGAGCTCAGAGATCTAATATTACAGAGTCTTTTGATTGCCTGAAAACACAACAACAATCAAATCAGTCTCGAATATATAAATATATCTTTTCATATATATTTATATCTTAAATTCATATAAACAACTCAACATAGTCATATAAATAACATCCCAACTTATCCCAATCAAAACACAAATAAAGACAAGAAATCTTCCTAAACAGACCCTGTCGCGCCGTGACATATACCTGCGTCGCGCCATGACGCTATCGGATTTCAAATCCGGGATTCAATCATCGGATTTTGGTGTCAGATTTCAAAAGAATCGGATTTCAAGGTCGGATTTGGTATTTTAGCGGATTTCTAAGGTCGGTTTTGTAACTTCTCGGATTCTCACAATCCGATTCAAACATGTCAGATTACCACAGGGTCGCGCCGCGACCCTTTAAAACGTCGTGCCGCGATTATCGGATTTGCAGGTCGTCTTCTTCCTTTTCTCGGATTTCAGCCAGTATAAATTTCTTATAAACCTTGCTAACATCATATTTCTTCAAATAAAACACATATATAACATATAGCATGTATACAAAACATCATGAACACCTTTTTAATCAATGAAAACAACAAAATCCATAAAACCCACTAATCAAGCTTTCTTCCAAAACTCCATTAATGGTGAAACTTCATATGACCATGTAATCAATCAGATAAATACATAAATATGAATCATAGCATGCTATGAATATATCCAAGTGACCCGAGAAGCCCACCCTTGAGGTCCCTCTGTTGATGCTGAGACTGATGCTTTGACTGTCTCCCATATCATTGATAATAAAGACGAAAAGGAACAAAAGCACCACTAGCTGTAAGAATAGAAATAGTCACCTTCTTTTTGAATTTAAACACACAAGATCTTGACTTAGGAAATTCAAGTTTAGCAACCTTTGAAGCTTTCTTCACTCACGGTTTTCTCTCAAAACACACACTACACGTTTTCACTTTCAACAAATATGAGCAGATAATTACTTTAGGCATAAATCACCCACGTATAGATATTTCTACAATAACAAAGCATGAGGTGGTAAGATTTCTAACTTACCATGCATACATACATACTATCATATTTGCATACATACATGTAACTTAATTCCATTTTCACCGGTAAACATATATACATATATATTAATTAGTTACTCAATTTAACTTAACTTCAAATAAACATATAATCATATTTAAAACCATTAAACACATACCGCTAACCCACTAATCTTCTAGCCCAGATTTGCGGGTGTTACATATTCAATACAAATCAATATGAAACTTAATTCTACTCACCGATTACAAGTTAGCTCTCTCTGAATCTCACAGTCTTGTTCATTGTTTCAATTAATAAAATAATGAACTCTCTAAATAGGCTGCACCACATAGGTTAAGAACGGACTAACCAGGCCTCTGGACGTACTAGATTTCTATGTGCTTCGTAACCTCTAAACATGTAAAGAGGTTTGATTATATACATGTTTGATGTGCGTGTAGCATACCAGTTTTAAATTTATAAATCCGAATTATTTAGCACGACTACAACACAAATAGGCAAGAGAACCTAATCGTACGGTAGTATAGTAAATAAGTACGGGTGTCGAACACAAAGGGAACGGGTATGATTTTAATATAACTCTACTAATTAAATATTAAACTAATATAAACAACTAAAGGGGGAATTTAGACTCTTATCAATAAAGATTCAAACTTTATTATCCAACTCACTAAATAATAGCAACACGAACCAAGAACAAACCAAAGAAAGTGGAAAGCATCAAACTTTATTGGATTAAGCTTATAAAATAAAGATTCCTTCCCTAGATTCAATGAAACTCTCCTCAAGTCAATCAATTAAGTGCAACAGACAACTAAATATCATATACTGATTCCTATATCAGTTAGACTCTTGGTCAGATTATCTAACCCTATAATCATGCAATCAACTAATTAATCCTATGGTCAAGGAGTCAATTAAAAGCAAGATTAATCTTTTAGTTCGTATCAATCAAGATTCTACCTTTAATGATTGTCTAAATCAACAAACCATTCAATTAACATATAAAGTTTATCATATGCAATTGCACATATATTAAAGTTCCTATCTTTTCATGTTTAAGCCTAGGATTTGGTCAATCACTAGTCAAAACTACTTATTGGTCCTAAATAGTCATGATAAAAGCCACACAAGCGGATTGATCCTCCTACTCATGCAAACTCAGAATATAAACATGTCAAAAACAAGATCTAAAACACATGTGGATCTTTTGTAGAACTTAAATTGATAAATATATGAAATCTAGAATCTTAAACATAAAAAGAAACCAACTTTAAAAGAATCCATCTTCTCTAGGGAGGAATACATGAAATACTAGCCTAGAAACATCATAAAATACTTCTGGAATCAATAAACATCTGAACTACAGAAGATAAAATAGAAAGAATGGTAGAACCGGGATGAATCTAAGCCGAAATCTTTAATAAACAAGCTTCAATCCTCAAAAGTTGAGCTCCACAGCCCCCGGAATGCTTTTGGACGAGTTTTGGCAGCGTTTGGGTAGTATAAGTTGGGTTGTTCCCCCCAAAATCGAACTGGACATTTGTTTATATAGAAAACTGAAAACAAGGGCGTTGCGCCGCGACGGGTAAGTGTCGCGTCGCGACGGGTGAGTTTGACGCGATCCAAAACTCTTTTAAAATTTGAAAATTTCTTATCAGGTCGCGTCGCGCCACGACATCGCTTTTTTAGACTTTGACCATAAAAGTGATTTAGTATCCCTCTCAGTCTAGTTTCCGTGGCTTTTTGAATCACCTCAATCCGAGTTCGTATGAGTGAGATATAATAAAAACAGTGGAGGTGTGTCGGCGCGGACAGCTTTTCATATTTCTTCGGTTTCTTCCGTTTTTTGCTCAAAACTTTTCATATTCCGCCTTTTAACCTGTAATTCAATAAATGATGATAATTAATTATCTTTTACTTATTTACAAACAATAACAGACTAAAATAAAACAGATATCGCTTAAAATATATATCTAAATTTGGCGATATCAAAATACCCCACACTTGAACTTTGCTTGTCCCCAAGCAAACTACAACTCTATCCAGATTCCACACTATAAATCTTAAATAATCAATACCACCTTTTGAAAAATTAAATATCACTTACGAATGTCAAAAAGGTTGATTCAAAACAAAACAGATGTTATATCTAGACTTATGCACATACCCATGATTTGATCCTTACTTACTTTTCAACCATCCAAAATAATCTCTCTGTTTATAAATACCCAAACTTTAATTTATTAATTGCATTTATATTTAAATTGGTTAATTTACCCCTTAGGAATCCCCCAACCTCAAGACTTATTGTAGATTTCCAACTTTATTTTCACATATGTTTTTTATCTTTTCAGCTCTTTTTTTATAAGTCTATGACTTTCGATGGAACCCATGTAGCGAATCCTCAACTCAACCGATCCCAAACCAGTTGGCTTTAGGTGGCTAGGTGTCGAACACCCCTCAGAGTTTACTAATTCGAGTTTCAAAGGCCATGTATTTGACTTATATATATTTTTCTAGCACTTTTGCATATTTTTTTTATTTTGCACTTTAGCTTTTTTTCAATTTTTTTCATTTTTTAAAACATATGTTTATAAAAATTGAAAATTCAACTCAGTCTATTTTTGTCAAGCTTAAACTCAAAAAGAGCTTAACCTTATAATTTAGTGCAGCAATTCAAAAATTAACTTTTGGATACTATAAACACAAATTTCTAAGGAATTGGCGAAAAGCCACAAGCACTATGCATAAAAGCTAGACATATATCCTATGAAATTTAGGGTTTAGAGTTTAGGGTTTAGGGTTTTAGGGTTTTAGGGGTTTAGGGTTGAGGGTTTAGGGGTTTAGGGGTTTAGGGGTTAGGGGTTTAGGGTTTAGGGTTTAGGGTTTAGGGTTTAGGGTTTAGGGTTAGGGGGTTAGGGGTTAGGGTTAGGGGTTAGGGTTAGGGGTTTGGGGTTTAGGGTTTAGGGTTTAGGGGTTAGGGTTAGGGTTAGGGGTTTAGGGTTTAGGGTTAGGGGTTTAGGGTTTAGGGTTTAGGGTTTAGGGGTTAGGGTTTAGGGTTAGGGTTTAGGGTTTAGGGTTTAGGGGTTTAGGGTTTAGGGTTTAGGATTTAAGGTTTTTTGGGTAAAGGGACGACACCCGGCAAAAAATTATTAAGAAAAAGAAAATTACAGAGTTCTAGGAGGGCATACCCCCCACAAATAAACCTCTAATTGGCTTCCCAAAACATGCTTTGGAAAGACCACCAACAAAGAAATCAAAACTCTAAATCCTAACACTTGGCACATAAACAACAAACTAGAAACAATGTACCAAGTGTCAATCTTAACATGACTCTTAAACCAAATATTAAAAAAGACAGCAATGAATGCAAGACTTCTAAGCTCCTTCATCTCTTGATCCTTGTAGCATTTAACCTTCATCATACCTTGAACCTCATAGATCTTCATCTTGCTGCATCTCTTGTTCCCTTCTAGCATATCCATAGCTCCAATCACACACACATACTGCCCATAAACAGCAAGACAACAAAGCAAAAGCATAACCCCATACTTAAACAAACCATAAAAATCAATCCCCTTTTTGTAATGCCAGTCAAGTAACACCCAATCTGTTATAGCATAAAAAATAGCTATCACCCATGAATCAAACTCCAACAGCAACCCAATAGAACACCTCCCAACTTGTAGAAAATAAGTCCAATCATAATTCAATATGGTACCAAAAACAGATAAGATCACAACAGATTGCAAATTTGAATTTATATTACTGTTCATATTAACCAGCCACCTCGAAACCCCACCAAAGTCACACCAATCCCAACTCCAATCTGTTGTAAATTCCAAAACCTTCAAGTGAATTCCAAAAAATAACTTCCACAGATTGTACATGATTCCTTGTTTACCTTCATTAACTATTGATTGCACTATCCAAACAGAGAAAACCCAAATACTGTTCACACAGAAACAGCAATTGATGCCTATTTTCCAACTCCAAATTACATTAGACAGAATTAAATCAATAAAACAGTACCCATCAACTGCTAACATCAATTCTGCTTTCATTTTAACCTCCTGCATGAACAACTTCAATAAAACAATGCAGCCCACATTTAAATCCATAAACATACCAGAAATTTCAATTTGCAGAAGTACAGACATATTCACACCAGCATCTTGCAAAAGAGCTATCCAAGCAGTGATGACCCAAATTCTGTCTAAAATGGACTGTTGTAGCAGACCAGACTGCAAGTTAACTTTATGGTTACTGTTCACACATGAAACAATCAAATTCAACATCTCTTTGGCTTTTAAAGAATATACACCACTCCCATTATCCACTTGCACCAGCCAAAGCCACAAATGCCATTCAATCTCTGTTGCTAGTAATGGCTCAATTTTAAAATGGCCCAGATACAAAACAGATTGCATTCTAGATTTGAATTTACTATTCATGTTGAAAGTCCAATGAAACAGTCTCACAACAACAACTATTAGAAGCACTAACCAATAAGTGAAGCCCCAGGTTCTGTCTATAAAAGACTGGTATACCAACTCAGGAACACAGTGTGCAGAACATAAAACAGACTGCAACTTTGTTATGGATTTACTGTTCATGCTGTAATTTCTGTACATTTTGAATATCCATAATAACCCAAATCTGCTACCAATAGCCAAACCATAAACCAGGATGATAATCCATAATAAATGCAGTTTAAGTGAACCAGAGCACAAGAACTTAAAACTGTCACAACCTTTAACCTTTATATTCACAACTTGTTTAAACCCACCAACAGTTGATTGCATCATCCACAAATAAACATACCAGTAACTATTCACTCCTAAAATAGACTGCAACTTAAGAGTGAATTTACTGTTCACACTGCACACCCAGAAAACTTTACACCAAATATCCACATATATGAAATACCAAATCAAAATCTGCATTTCACTACTCTGCACAACTGATTTCCAAATGAGGCAAGCTGTTTTGAACCATTTATAAGATAAAACATGCTATTCCCTACTTAAAAATCCCATCATAAACAGTAATTTAAATCCAAACCAATATCAAATTTCCGCTTTCTGAGCAAAATCTAACCACAAATAGCAGATGCCAATACCAATCCCACCCATATTTATGGTAACATTTCAAATTCCAAATCCATAACCATAAAAACCATCTACAATCCAGAACTACTCCATTAAAAAACAAGACCAAACACCTTGAACATTCCATCCTCTTTGTATGATATCTCAAAAATGGAACCAATAACCACCGAAACAAAGCAGGCCCAACATCAAACAAGTTAAGACCATATTGCCTATTTGACTTGATACTGTTTACACCAAACAAGTTCCAGTGAGCCAAAAACCAGTACTTACCAACAATCAAATCAGAACTGTGCCATATATCTACTTGGTTAATGTGCCACAGATGAAATAAATCAGATTTAGAAATCCATTGCAGACCATAAAAAGCCCATTCAGATTATATGTAAATACTACCACTATTCTGTATGAACAGAACCCACCACCATTCTTTTACCCTCCTCAACACCAACATAATTCTTGTAAAAAATAGTAAACCATACAAATTCTGTGGATTGAAAAGAAGGCCTGCTTTGGCTAAACAAAAATGGTTTAGGGTTGTTTAGGGTTTAGGGTTTAGGGTTTAGGGTTTAGGGTGGTTTAGGGTTTAGGGTGGTTTAGGGTTTAGGGTGGTTTAGGGTTTCGGATTACCACAGGGTCGCGCCGCGACCCTTCAAAACGTCGTGCCGCGATTATCGGATTTGCAGGTCGTCTTCTTCCTTTTCTCGGATTTCAGCCGGTATAAATTTCTTATAAACCTTGCTAACATCATATTTCTTCAAATAAAACACATATATAACATATAGCATGTATACAAAACATCATGAACACCTTTTTAATCAATGAAAACAACAAAATCCATAAAACCCACTAATCAAGCTTTCTTCCAAAACTCCATTAATGGTGAAACTTCATATGACCATGTAATCAATCAGATAAATACATAAATATGAATCATAGCATGCTATGAATATATCCAAGTGACCCGAGAAGCCCACCCTTGAGGTCCCTCTGTTGATGCTGAGACTGATGCTTTGACTGTCTCCCATATCATTGATAATAAAGACGAAAAGGAACAAAAGCACCACTAGCTGTAAGAATAGAAATAGTCACCTTCTTTTTGAATTTAAACACACAAGATCTTGACTTAGGAAATTCAAGTTTAGCAACCTTTGAAGCTTTCTTCACTCACGGTTTTCTCTCAAAACACACACTACACGTTTTCACTTTCAACAAATATGAGCAGATAATTACTTTAGGCATAAATCACCCACGTATAGATATTTCTACAATAACAAAGCATGAGGTGGTAAGATTTCTAACTTACCATGCATACAT
Source organism: Dittrichia graveolens (assembly GCA_038502395.1). Taxonomy (NCBI): domain Eukaryota; kingdom Viridiplantae; phylum Streptophyta; class Magnoliopsida; order Asterales; family Asteraceae; genus Dittrichia; species Dittrichia graveolens. Next base: position 16,559 of record JARJIL010000187.1, on the reverse strand, counting down.
ACATACTATCATATTTGCATACATACATGTAACTTAATTCCATTTTCACCGGTAAACATATATACATATATATTAATTAGTTACTCAATTTAACTTAACTTCAAATAAACATATAATCATATTTAAAACCATTAAACACATACCGCTAACCCACTAATCTTCTAGCCCAGATTTGCGGGTGTTACATATTCAATACAAATCAATATGAAACTTAATTCTACTCACCGATTACAAGTTAGCTCTCTCTGAATCTCACAGTCTTGTTCATTGTTTCAATTAATAAAATAATGAACTCTCTAAATAGGCTGCACCACATAGGTTAAGAACGGACTAACCAGGCCTCTGGACGTACTAGATTTCTATGTGCTTCGTAACCTCTAAACATGTAAAGAGGTTTGATTATATACATGTTTGATGTGCGTGTAGCATACCAGTTTTAAATTTATAAATCCGAATTATTTAGCACGACTACAACACAAATAGGCAAGAGAACCTAATCGTACGGTAGTATAGTAAATAAGTACGGGTGTCGAACACAAAGGGAACGGGTATGATTTTAATATAACTCTACTAATTAAATATTAAACTAATATAAACAACTAAAGGGGGAATTTAGACTCTTATCAATAAAGATTCAAACTTTATTATCCAACTCACTAAATAATAGCAACACGAACCAAGAACAAACCAAAGAAAGTGGAAAGCATCAAACTTTATTGGATTAAGCTTATAAAATAAAGATTCCTTCCCTAGATTCAATGAAACTCTCCTCAAGTCAATCAATTAAGTGCAACAGACAACTAAATATCATATACTGATTCCTATATCAGTTAGACTCTTGGTCAGATTATCTAACCCTATAATCATGCAATCAACTAATTAATCCTATGGTCAAGGAGTCAATTAAAAGCAAGATTAATCTTTTAGTTCGTATCAATCAAGATTCTACCTTTAATGATTGTCTAAATCAACAAACCATTCAATTAACATATAAAGTTTATCATATGCAATTGCACATATATTAAAGTTCCTATCTTTTCATGTTTAAGCCTAGGATTTGGTCAATCACTAGTCAAAACTACTTATTGGTCCTAAATAGTCATGATAAAAGCCACACAAGCGGATTGATCCTCCTACTCATGCAAACTCAGAATATAAACATGTCAAAAACAAGATCTAAAACACATGTGGATCTTTTGTAGAACTTAAATTGATAAATATATGAAATCTAGAATCTTAAACATAAAAAGAAACCAACTTTAAAAGAATCCATCTTCTCTAGGGAGGAATACATGAAATACTAGCCTAGAAACATCATAAAATACTTCTGGAATCAATAAACATCTGAACTACAGAAGATAAAATAGAAAGAATGGTAGAACCGGGATGAATCTAAGCCGAAATCTTTAATAAACAAGCTTCAATCCTCAAAAGTTGAGCTCCACAGCCCCCGGAATGCTTTTGGACGAGTTTTGGCAGCGTTTGGGTAGTATAAGTTGGGTTGTTCCCCCCAAAATCGAACTGGACATTTGTTTATATAGAAAACTGAAAACAAGGGCGTTGCGCCGCGACGGGTAAGTGTCGCGTCGCGACGGGTGAGTTTGACGCGATCCAAAACTCTTTTAAAATTTGAAAATTTCTTATCAGGTCGCGTCGCGCCACGACATCGCTTTTTTAGACTTTGACCATAAAAGTGATTTAGTATCCCTCTCAGTCTAGTTTCCGTGGCTTTTTGAATCACCTCAATCCGAGTTCGTATGAGTGAGATATAATAAAAACAGTGGAGGTGTGTCGGCGCGGACAGCTTTTCATATTTCTTCGGTTTCTTCCGTTTTTTGCTCAAAACTTTTCATATTCCGCCTTTTAACCTGTAATTCAATAAATGATGATAATTAATTATCTTTTACTTATTTACAAACAATAACAGACTAAAATAAAACAGATATCGCTTAAAATATATATCTAAATTTGGCGATATCAAAATACCCCACACTTGAACTTTGCTTGTCCCCAAGCAAACTACAACTCTATCCAGATTCCACACTATAAATCTTAAATAATCAATACCACCTTTTGAAAAATTAAATATCACTTACGAATGTCAAAAAGGTTGATTCAAAACAAAACAGATGTTATATCTAGACTTATGCACATACCCATGATTTGATCCTTACTTACTTTTCAACCATCCAAAATAATCTCTCTGTTTATAAATACCCAAACTTTAATTTATTAATTGCATTTATATTTAAATTGGTTAATTTACCCCTTAGGAATCCCCCAACCTCAAGACTTATTGTAGATTTCCAACTTTATTTTCACATATGTTTTTTATCTTTTCAGCTCTTTTTTTATAAGTCTATGACTTTCGATGGAACCCATGTAGCGAATCCTCAACTCAACCGATCCCAAACCAGTTGGCTTTAGGTGGCTAGGTGTCGAACACCCCTCAGAGTTTACTAATTCGAGTTTCAAAGGCCATGTATTTGACTTATATATATTTTTCTAGCACTTTTGCATATTTTTTTTATTTTGCACTTTAGCTTTTTTTCAATTTTTTTCATTTTTTAAAACATATGTTTATAAAAATTGAAAATTCAACTCAGTCTATTTTTGTCAAGCTTAAACTCAAAAAGAGCTTAACCTTATAATTTAGTGCAGCAATTCAAAAATTAACTTTTGGATACTATAAACACAAATTTCTAAGGAATTGGCGAAAAGCCACAAGCACTATGCATAAAAGCTAGACATATATCCTATGAAATTTAGGGTTTAGAGTTTAGGGTTTAGGGTTTTAGGGTTTTAGGGGTTTAGGGTTGAGGGTTTAGGGGTTTAGGGGTTTAGGGGTTAGGGGTTTAGGGTTTAGGGTTTAGGGTTTAGGGTTTAGGGTTTAGGGTTAGGGGGTTAGGGGTTAGGGTTAGGGGTTAGGGTTAGGGGTTTGGGGTTTAGGGTTTAGGGTTTAGGGGTTAGGGTTAGGGTTAGGGGTTTAGGGTTTAGGGTTAGGGGTTTAGGGTTTAGGGTTTAGGGTTTAGGGGTTAGGGTTTAGGGTTAGGGTTTAGGGTTTAGGGTTTAGGGGTTTAGGGTTTAGGGTTTAGGATTTAAGGTTTTTTGGGTAAAGGGACGACACCCGGCAAAAAATTATTAAGAAAAAGAAAATTACAGAGTTCTAGGAGGGCATACCCCCCACAAATAAACCTCTAATTGGCTTCCCAAAACATGCTTTGGAAAGACCACCAACAAAGAAATCAAAACTCTAAATCCTAACACTTGGCACATAAACAACAAACTAGAAACAATGTACCAAGTGTCAATCTTAACATGACTCTTAAACCAAATATTAAAAAAGACAGCAATGAATGCAAGACTTCTAAGCTCCTTCATCTCTTGATCCTTGTAGCATTTAACCTTCATCATACCTTGAACCTCATAGATCTTCATCTTGCTGCATCTCTTGTTCCCTTCTAGCATATCCATAGCTCCAATCACACACACATACTGCCCATAAACAGCAAGACAACAAAGCAAAAGCATAACCCCATACTTAAACAAACCATAAAAATCAATCCCCTTTTTGTAATGCCAGTCAAGTAACACCCAATCTGTTATAGCATAAAAAATAGCTATCACCCATGAATCAAACTCCAACAGCAACCCAATAGAACACCTCCCAACTTGTAGAAAATAAGTCCAATCATAATTCAATATGGTACCAAAAACAGATAAGATCACAACAGATTGCAAATTTGAATTTATATTACTGTTCATATTAACCAGCCACCTCGAAACCCCACCAAAGTCACACCAATCCCAACTCCAATCTGTTGTAAATTCCAAAACCTTCAAGTGAATTCCAAAAAATAACTTCCACAGATTGTACATGATTCCTTGTTTACCTTCATTAACTATTGATTGCACTATCCAAACAGAGAAAACCCAAATACTGTTCACACAGAAACAGCAATTGATGCCTATTTTCCAACTCCAAATTACATTAGACAGAATTAAATCAATAAAACAGTACCCATCAACTGCTAACATCAATTCTGCTTTCATTTTAACCTCCTGCATGAACAACTTCAATAAAACAATGCAGCCCACATTTAAATCCATAAACATACCAGAAATTTCAATTTGCAGAAGTACAGACATATTCACACCAGCATCTTGCAAAAGAGCTATCCAAGCAGTGATGACCCAAATTCTGTCTAAAATGGACTGTTGTAGCAGACCAGACTGCAAGTTAACTTTATGGTTACTGTTCACACATGAAACAATCAAATTCAACATCTCTTTGGCTTTTAAAGAATATACACCACTCCCATTATCCACTTGCACCAGCCAAAGCCACAAATGCCATTCAATCTCTGTTGCTAGTAATGGCTCAATTTTAAAATGGCCCAGATACAAAACAGATTGCATTCTAGATTTGAATTTACTATTCATGTTGAAAGTCCAATGAAACAGTCTCACAACAACAACTATTAGAAGCACTAACCAATAAGTGAAGCCCCAGGTTCTGTCTATAAAAGACTGGTATACCAACTCAGGAACACAGTGTGCAGAACATAAAACAGACTGCAACTTTGTTATGGATTTACTGTTCATGCTGTAATTTCTGTACATTTTGAATATCCATAATAACCCAAATCTGCTACCAATAGCCAAACCATAAACCAGGATGATAATCCATAATAAATGCAGTTTAAGTGAACCAGAGCACAAGAACTTAAAACTGTCACAACCTTTAACCTTTATATTCACAACTTGTTTAAACCCACCAACAGTTGATTGCATCATCCACAAATAAACATACCAGTAACTATTCACTCCTAAAATAGACTGCAACTTAAGAGTGAATTTACTGTTCACACTGCACACCCAGAAAACTTTACACCAAATATCCACATATATGAAATACCAAATCAAAATCTGCATTTCACTACTCTGCACAACTGATTTCCAAATGAGGCAAGCTGTTTTGAACCATTTATAAGATAAAACATGCTATTCCCTACTTAAAAATCCCATCATAAACAGTAATTTAAATCCAAACCAATATCAAATTTCCGCTTTCTGAGCAAAATCTAACCACAAATAGCAGATGCCAATACCAATCCCACCCATATTTATGGTAACATTTCAAATTCCAAATCCATAACCATAAAAACCATCTACAATCCAGAACTACTCCATTAAAAAACAAGACCAAACACCTTGAACATTCCATCCTCTTTGTATGATATCTCAAAAATGGAACCAATAACCACCGAAACAAAGCAGGCCCAACATCAAACAAGTTAAGACCATATTGCCTATTTGACTTGATACTGTTTACACCAAACAAGTTCCAGTGAGCCAAAAACCAGTACTTACCAACAATCAAATCAGAACTGTGCCATATATCTACTTGGTTAATGTGCCACAGATGAAATAAATCAGATTTAGAAATCCATTGCAGACCATAAAAAGCCCATTCAGATTATATGTAAATACTACCACTATTCTGTATGAACAGAACCCACCACCATTCTTTTACCCTCCTCAACACCAACATAATTCTTGTAAAAAATAGTAAACCATACAAATTCTGTGGATTGAAAAGAAGGCCTGCTTTGGCTAAACAAAAATGGTTTAGGGTTGTTTAGGGTTTAGGGTTTAGGGTTTAGGGTTTAGGGTGGTTTAGGGTTTAGGGTGGTTTAGGGTTTAGGGTGGTTTAGGGTTTCGGATTACCACAGGGTCGCGCCGCGACCCTTCAAAACGTCGTGCCGCGATTATCGGATTTGCAGGTCGTCTTCTTCCTTTTCTCGGATTTCAGCCGGTATAAATTTCTTATAAACCTTGCTAACATCATATTTCTTCAAATAAAACACATATATAACATATAGCATGTATACAAAACATCATGAACACCTTTTTAATCAATGAAAACAACAAAATCCATAAAACCCACTAATCAAGCTTTCTTCCAAAACTCCATTAATGGTGAAACTTCATATGACCATGTAATCAATCAGATAAATACATAAATATGAATCATAGCATGCTATGAATATATCCAAGTGACCCGAGAAGCCCACCCTTGAGGTCCCTCTGTTGATGCTGAGACTGATGCTTTGACTGTCTCCCATATCATTGATAATAAAGACGAAAAGGAACAAAAGCACCACTAGCTGTAAGAATAGAAATAGTCACCTTCTTTTTGAATTTAAACACACAAGATCTTGACTTAGGAAATTCAAGTTTAGCAACCTTTGAAGCTTTCTTCACTCACGGTTTTCTCTCAAAACACACACTACACGTTTTCACTTTCAACAAATATGAGCAGATAATTACTTTAGGCATAAATCACCCACGTATAGATATTTCTACAATAACAAAGCATGAGGTGGTAAGATTTCTAACTTACCATGCATACATACATACTATCATATTTGCATACATACATGTAACTTAATTCCATTTTCACCGGTAAACATATATACATATATATTAATTAGTTACTCAATTTAACTTAACTTCAAATAAACATATAATCATATTTAAAACCATTAAACACATACCGCTAACCCACTAATCTTCTAGCCCAGATTTGCGGGTGTTACATATTCAATACAAATCAATATGAAACTTAATTCTACTCACCGATTACAAGTTAGCTCTCTCTGAATCTCACAGTCTTGTTCATTGTTTCAATTAATAAAATAATGAACTCTCTAAATAGGCTGCACCACATAGGTTAAGAACGGACTAACCAGGCCTCTGGACGTACTAGATTTCTATGTGCTTCGTAACCTCTAAACATGTAAAGAGGTTTGATTATATACATGTTTGATGTGCGTGTAGCATACCAGTTTTAAATTTATAAATCCGAATTATTTAGCACGACTACAACACAAATAGGCAAGAGAACCTAATCGTACGGTAGTATAGTAAATAAGTACGGGTGTCGAACACAAAGGGAACGGGTATGATTTTAATATAACTCTACTAATTAAATATTAAACTAATATAAACAACTAAAGGGGGAATTTAGACTCTTATCAATAAAGATTCAAACTTTATTATCCAACTCACTAAATAATAGCAACACGAACCAAGAACAAACCAAAGAAAGTGGAAAGCATCAAACTTTATTGGATTAAGCTTATAAAATAAAGATTCCTTCCCTAGATTCAATGAAACTCTCCTCAAGTCAATCAATTAAGTGCAACAGACAACTAAATATCATATACTGATTCCTATATCAGTTAGACTCTTGGTCAGATTATCTAACCCTATAATCATGCAATCAACTAATTAATCCTATGGTCAAGGAGTCAATTAAAAGCAAGATTAATCTTTTAGTTCGTATCAATCAAGATTCTACCTTTAATGATTGTCTAAATCAACAAACCATTCAATTAACATATAAAGTTTATCATATGCAATTGCACATATATTAAAGTTCCTATCTTTTCATGTTTAAGCCTAGGATTTGGTCAATCACTAGTCAAAACTACTTATTGGTCCTAAATAGTCATGATAAAAGCCACACAAGCGGATTGATCCTCCTACTCATGCAAACTCAGAATATAAACATGTCAAAAACAAGATCTAAAACACATGTGGATCTTTTGTAGAACTTAAATTGATAAATATATGAAATCTAGAATCTTAAACATAAAAAGAAACCAACTTTAAAAGAATCCATCTTCTCTAGGGAGGAATACATGAAATACTAGCCTAGAAACATCATAAAATACTTCTGGAATCAATAAACATCTGAACTACAGAAGATAAAATAGAAAGAATGGTAGAACCGGGATGAATCTAAGCCGAAATCTTTAATAAACAAGCTTCAATCCTCAAAAGTTGAGCTCCACAGCCCCCGGAATGCTTTTGGACGAGTTTTGGCAGCGTTTGGGTAGTATAAGTTGGGTTGTTCCCCCCAAAATCGAACTGGACATTTGTTTATATAGAAAACTGAAAACAAGGGCGTTGCGCCGCGACGGGTAAGTGTCGCGTCGCGACGGGTGAGTTTGACGCGATCCAAAACTCTTTTAAAATTTGAAAATTTCTTATCAGGTCGCGTCGCGCCACGACATCGCTTTTTTAGACTTTGACCATAAAAGTGATTTAGTATCCCTCTCAGTCTAGTTTCCGTGGCTTTTTGAATCACCTCAATCCGAGTTCGTATGAGTGAGATATAATAAAAACAGTGGAGGTGTGTCGGCGCGGACAGCTTTTCATATTTCTTCGGTTTCTTCCGTTTTTTGCTCAAAACTTTTCATATTCCGCCTTTTAACCTGTAATTCAATAAATGATGATAATTAATTATCTTTTACTTATTTACAAACAATAACAGACTAAAATAAAACAGATATCGCTTAAAATATATATCTAAATTTGGCGATATCAAAATACCCCACACTTGAACTTTGCTTGTCCCCAAGCAAACTACAACTCTATCCAGATTCCACACTATAAATCTTAAATAATCAATACCACCTTTTGAAAAATTAAATATCACTTACGAATGTCAAAAAGGTTGATTCAAAACAAAACAGATGTTATATCTAGACTTATGCACATACCCATGATTTGATCCTTACTTACTTTTCAACCATCCAAAATAATCTCTCTGTTTATAAATACCCAAACTTTAATTTATTAATTGCATTTATATTTAAATTGGTTAATTTACCCCTTAGGAATCCCCCAACCTCAAGACTTATTGTAGATTTCCAACTTTATTTTCACATATGTTTTTTATCTTTTCAGCTCTTTTTTTATAAGTCTATGACTTTCGATGGAACCCATGTAGCGAATCCTCAACTCAACCGATCCCAAACCAGTTGGCTTTAGGTGGCTAGGTGTCGAACACCCCTCAGAGTTTACTAATTCGAGTTTCAAAGGCCATGTATTTGACTTATATATATTTTTCTAGCACTTTTGCATATTTTTTTTATTTTGCACTTTAGCTTTTTTTCAATTTTTTTCATTTTTTAAAACATATGTTTATAAAAATTGAAAATTCAACTCAGTCTATTTTTGTCAAGCTTAAACTCAAAAAGAGCTTAACCTTATAATTTAGTGCAGCAATTCAAAAATTAAATTTTGGATACTATAAACACAAATTTCTAAGGAATTGGCGAAAAGCCACAAGCACTATGCATAAAAGCTAGACATATATCCTATGAAATTTAGGGTTTAGAGTTTAGGGTTTAGGGTTTTAGGGTTTTAGGGGTTTAGGGTTGAGGGTTTAGGGGTTTAGGGGTTTAGGGGTTAGGGGTTTAGGGTTTAGGGTTTAGGGTTTAGGGTTTAGGGTTTAGGGTTTAGGGGTTAGGGTTAGGGGTTTAGGGTTTAGGGTTAGGGGTTTAGGGTTTAGGGTTTAGGGTTTAGGGGTTAGGGTTTAGGGTTAGGGTTTAGGGTTTAGGGTTTAGGGGTTTAGGGTTTAGGGTTTAGGATTTAAGGTTTTTTGGGTAAAGGGACGACACCCGGCAAAAAATTATTAAGAAAAAGAAAATTACAGAGTTCTAGGAGGGCATACCCCCCACAAATAAACCTCTAATTGGCTTCCCAAAACATGCTTTGGAAAGACCACCAACAAAGAAATCAAAACTCTAAATCCTAACACTTGGCACATAAACAACAAACTAGAAACAATGTACCAAGTGTCAATCTTAACATGACTCTTAAACCAAATATTAAAAAAGACAGCAATGAATGCAAGACTTCTAAGCTCCTTCATCTCTTGATCCTTGTAGCATTTAACCTTCATCATACCTTGAACCTCATAGATCTTCATCTTGCTACATCTCTTGTTCCCTTCTAGCATATCCATAGCTCCAATCACACACACATACTGCCCATAAACAGCAAGACAACAAAGCAAAAGCATAACCCCATACTTAAACAAACCATAAAAATCAATCCCCTTTTTGTAATGCCAGTCAAGTAACACCCAATCTGTTATAGCATAAAAAATAGCTATCACCCATGAATCAAACTCCAACAGCAACCCAATAGAACACCTCCCAACTTGTAGAAAATAAGTCCAATCATAATTCAATATGGTACCAAAAACAGATAAGATCACAACAGATTGCAAATTTGAATTTATATTACTGTTCATATTAACCAGCCACCTCGAAACCCCACCAAAGTCACACCAATCCCAACTCCAATCTGTTGTAAATTCCAAAACCTTCAAGTGAATTCCAAAAAATAACTTCCACAGATTGTACATGATTCCTTGTTTACCTTCATTAACTATTGATTGCACTATCCAAACAGAGAAAACCCAAATACTGTTCACACAGAAACAGCAATTGATGCCTATTTTCCAACTCCAAATTACATTAGACAGAATTAAATCAATAAAACAGTACCCATCAACTGCTAACATCAATTCTGCTTTCATTTTAACCTCCTGCATGAACAACTTCAATAAAACAATGCAGCCCACATTTAAATCCATAAACATACCAGAAATTTCAATTTGCAGAAGTACAGACATATTCACACCAGCATCTTGCAAAAGAGCTATCCAAGCAGTGATGACCCAAATTCTGTCTAAAATGGACTGTTGTAGCAGACCAGACTGCAAGTTAACTTTATGGTTACTGTTCACACATGAAACAATCAAATTCAACATCTCTTTGGCTTTTAAAGAATATACACCACTCCCATTATCCACTTGCACCAGCCAAAGCCACAAATGCCATTCAATCTCTGTTGCTAGTAATGGCTCAATTTTAAAATGGCCCAGATACAAAACAGATTGCATTCTAGATTTGAATTTACTATTCATGTTGAAAGTCCAATGAAACAGTCTCACAACAACAACTATTAGAAGCACTAACCAATAAGTGAAGCCCCAGGTTCTGTCTATAAAAGACTGGTATACCAACTCAGGAACACAGTGTGCAGAACATAAAACAGACTGCAACTTTGTTATGGATTTACTGTTCATGCTGTAATTTCTGTACATTTTGAATATCCATAATAACCCAAATCTGCTACCAATAGCCAAACCATAAACCAGGATGATAATCCATAATAAATGCAGTTTAAGTGAACCAGAGCACAAGAACTTAAAACTGTCACAACCTTTAACCTTTATATTCACAACTTGTTTAAACCCACCAACAGTTGATTGCATCATCCACAAATAAACATACCAGTAACTATTCACTCCTAAAATAGACTGCAACTTAAGAGTGAATTTACTGTTCACACTGCACACCCAGAAAACTTTACACCAAATATCCACATATATGAAATACCAAATCAAAATCTGCATTTCACTACTCTGCACAACTGATTTCCAAATGAGGCAAGCTGTTTTGAACCATTTATAAGATAAAACATGCTATTCCCTACTTAAAAATCCCATCATAAACAGTAATTTAAATCCAAACCAATATCAAATTTCCGCTTTCTGAGCAAAATCTAACCACAAATAGCAGATGCCAATACCAATCCCACCCATATTTATGGTAACATTTCAAATTCCAAATCCATAACCATAAAAACCATCTACAATCCAGAACTACTCCATTAAAAAACAAGACCAAA
>JARJIL010000185.1:12500-20000 GCA_038502395.1 Dittrichia graveolens | reverse complement strand
TAAACCCTAAACCCTAAACCCTAAACCCTAAACCCTAAACCCTAAACCCTAAACCCTAAACCCTAAACCCTAAACCCTAAACCCTAAACCCTAAACCCTAAACCCTAAACCCTAAACCCTAAACCCTAAACCCTAAACCCTAAACCCTAAACCCTAAACCCTAAACCCTAAACCCTAAACCCTAAACCCTAAACCCTAAACCCTAAACCCTAAACCCTAAACCCTAAACCCTAAACCCTAAACCCTAAACCCTAAACCCTAAACCCTAAACCCTAAACCCTAAACCCTAAACCCTAAACCCTAAACCCTAAACCCTAAACCCTAAACCCTAAACCCTAAACCCTAAACCCTAAACCCTAAACCCTAAACCCTAAACCCTAAACCCTAAACCCTAAACCCTAAACCCTAAACCCTAAACCCTAAACCCTAAACCCTAAACCCTAAACCCTAAACCCTAAACCCTAAACCCTAAACCCTAAACCCTAAACCCTAAACCCTAAACCCTAAACCCTAAACCCTAAACCCTAAACCCTAAACCCTAAACCCTAAACCCTAAACCCTAAACCCTAAACCCTAAACCCTAAACCCTAAACCCTAAACCCTAAACCCTAAACCCTAAACCCTAAACCCTAAACCCTAAACCCTAAACCCTAAACCCTAAACCCTAAACCCTAAACCCTAAACCCTAAACCCTAAACCCTAAACCCTAAACCCTAAACCCTAAACCCTAAACCCTAAACCCTAAACCCTAAACCCTAAACCCTAAACCCTAAACCCTAAACCCTAAACCCTAAACCCTAAACCCTAAACCCTAAACCCTAAACCCTAAACCCTAAACCCTAAACCCTAAACCCTAAACCCTAAACCCTAAACCCTAAACCCTAAACCCTAAACCCTAAACCCTAAACCCTAAACCCTAAACCCTAAACCCTAAACCCTAAACCCTAAACCCTAAACCCTAAACCCTAAACCCTAAACCCTAAACCCTAAACCCTAAACCCTAAACCCTAAACCCTAAACCCTAAACCCTAAACCCTAAACCCTAAACCCTAAACCCTAAACCCTAAACCCTAAACCCTAAACCCTAAACCCTAAACCCTAAACCCTAAACCCTAAACCCTAAACCCTAAACCCTAAACCCTAAACCCTAAACCCTAAACCCTAAACCCTAAACCCTAAACCCTAAACCCTAAACCCTAAACCCTAAACCCTAAACCCTAAACCCTAAACCCTAAACCCTAAACCCTAAACCCTAAACCCTAAACCCTAAACCCTAAACCCTAAACCCTAAACCCTAAACCCTAAACCCTAAACCCTAAACCCTAAACCCTAAACCCTAAACCCTAAACCCTAAACCCTAAACCCTAAACCCTAAACCCTAAACCCTAAACCCTAAACCCTAAACCCTAAACCCTAAACCCTAAACCCTAAACCCTAAACCCTAAACCCTAAACCCTAAACCCTAAACCCTAAACCCTAAACCCTAAACCCTAAACCCTAAACCCTAAACCCTAAACCCTAAACCCTAAACCCTAAACCCTAAACCCTAAACCCTAAACCCTAAACCCTAAACCCTAAACCCTAAACCCTAAACCCTAAACCCTAAACCCTAAACCCTAAACCCTAAACCCTAAACCCTAAACCCTAAACCCTAAACCCTAAACCCTAAACCCTAAACCCTAAACCCTAAACCCTAAACCCTAAACCCTAAACCCTAAACCCTAAACCCTAAACCCTAAACCCTAAACCCTAAACCCTAAACCCTAAACCCTAAACCCTAAACCCTAAACCCTAAACCCTAAACCCTAAACCCTAAACCCTAAACCCTAAACCCTAAACCCTAAACCCTAAACCCTAAACCCTAAACCCTAAACCCTAAACCCTAAACCCTAAACCCTAAACCCTAAACCCTAAACCCTAAACCCTAAACCCTAAACCCTAAACCCTAAACCCTAAACCCTAAACCCTAAACCCTAAACCCTAAACCCTAAACCCTAAACCCTAAACCCTAAACCCTAAACCCTAAACCCTAAACCCTAAACCCTAAACCCTAAACCCTAAACCCTAAACCCTAAACCCTAAACCCTAAACCCTAAACCCTAAACCCTAAACCCTAAACCCTAAACCCTAAACCCTAAACCCTAAACCCTAAACCCTAAACCCTAAACCCTAAACCCTAAACCCTAAACCCTAAACCCTAAACCCTAAACCCTAAACCCTAAACCCTAAACCCTAAACCCTAAACCCTAAACCCTAAACCCTAAACCCTAAACCCTAAACCCTAAACCCTAAACCCTAAACCCTAAACCCTAAACCCTAAACCCTAAACCCTAAACCCTAAACCCTAAACCCTAAACCCTAAACCCTAAACCCTAAACCCTAAACCCTAAACCCTAAACCCTAAACCCTAAACCCTAAACCCTAAACCCTAAACCCTAAACCCTAAACCCTAAACCCTAAACCCTAAACCCTAAACCCTAAACCCTAAACCCTAAACCCTAAACCCTAAACCCTAAACCCTAAACCCTAAACCCTAAACCCTAAACCCTAAACCCTAAACCCTAAACCCTAAACCCTAAACCCTAAACCCTAAACCCTAAACCCTAAACCCTAAACCCTAAACCCTAAACCCTAAACCCTAAACCCTAAACCCTAAACCCTAAACCCTAAACCCTAAACCCTAAACCCTAAACCCTAAACCCTAAACCCTAAACCCTAAACCCTAAACCCTAAACCCTAAACCCTAAACCCTAAACCCTAAACCCTAAACCCTAAACCCTAAACCCTAAACCCTAAACCCTAAACCCTAAACCCTAAACCCTAAACCCTAAACCCTAAACCCTAAACCCTAAACCCTAAACCCTAAACCCTAAACCCTAAACCCTAAACCCTAAACCCTAAACCCTAAACCCTAAACCCTAAACCCTAAACCCTAAACCCTAAACCCTAAACCCTAAACCCTAAACCCTAAACCCTAAACCCTAAACCCTAAACCCTAAACCCTAAACCCTAAACCCTAAACCCTAAACCCTAAACCCTAAACCCTAAACCCTAAACCCTAAACCCTAAACCCTAAACCCTAAACCCTAAACCCTAAACCCTAAACCCTAAACCCTAAACCCTAAACCCTAAACCCTAAACCCTAAACCCTAAACCCTAAACCCTAAACCCTAAACCCTAAACCCTAAACCCTAAACCCTAAACCCTAAACCCTAAACCCTAAACCCTAAACCCTAAACCCTAAACCCTAAACCCTAAACCCTAAACCCTAAACCCTAAACCCTAAACCCTAAACCCTAAACCCTAAACCCTAAACCCTAAACCCTAAACCCTAAACCCTAAACCCTAAACCCTAAACCCTAAACCCTAAACCCTAAACCCTAAACCCTAAACCCTAAACCCTAAACCCTAAACCCTAAACCCTAAACCCTAAACCCTAAACCCTAAACCCTAAACCCTAAACCCTAAACCCTAAACCCTAAACCCTAAACCCTAAACCCTAAACCCTAAACCCTAAACCCTAAACCCTAAACCCTAAACCCTAAACCCTAAACCCTAAACCCTAAACCCTAAACCCTAAACCCTAAACCCTAAACCCTAAACCCTAAACCCTAAACCCTAAACCCTAAACCCTAAACCCTAAACCCTAAACCCTAAACCCTAAACCCTAAACCCTAAACCCTAAACCCTAAACCCTAAACCCTAAACCCTAAACCCTAAACCCTAAACCCTAAACCCTAAACCCTAAACCCTAAACCCTAAACCCTAAACCCTAAACCCTAAACCCTAAACCCTAAACCCTAAACCCTAAACCCTAAACCCTAAACCCTAAACCCTAAACCCTAAACCCTAAACCCTAAACCCTAAACCCTAAACCCTAAACCCTAAACCCTAAACCCTAAACCCTAAACCCTAAACCCTAAACCCTAAACCCTAAACCCTAAACCCTAAACCCTAAACCCTAAACCCTAAACCCTAAACCCTAAACCCTAAACCCTAAACCCTAAACCCTAAACCCTAAACCCTAAACCCTAAACCCTAAACCCTAAACCCTAAACCCTAAACCCTAAACCCTAAACCCTAAACCCTAAACCCTAAACCCTAAACCCTAAACCCTAAACCCTAAACCCTAAACCCTAAACCCTAAACCCTAAACCCTAAACCCTAAACCCTAAACCCTAAACCCTAAACCCTAAACCCTAAACCCTAAACCCTAAACCCTAAACCCTAAACCCTAAACCCTAAACCCTAAACCCTAAACCCTAAACCCTAAACCCTAAACCCTAAACCCTAAACCCTAAACCCTAAACCCTAAACCCTAAACCCTAAACCCTAAACCCTAAACCCTAAACCCTAAACCCTAAACCCTAAACCCTAAACCCTAAACCCTAAACCCTAAACCCTAAACCCTAAACCCTAAACCCTAAACCCTAAACCCTAAACCCTAAACCCTAAACCCTAAACCCTAAACCCTAAACCCTAAACCCTAAACCCTAAACCCTAAACCCTAAACCCTAAACCCTAAACCCTAAACCCTAAACCCTAAACCCTAAACCCTAAACCCTAAACCCTAAACCCTAAACCCTAAACCCTAAACCCTAAACCCTAAACCCTAAACCCTAAACCCTAAACCCTAAACCCTAAACCCTAAACCCTAAACCCTAAACCCTAAACCCTAAACCCTAAACCCTAAACCCTAAACCCTAAACCCTAAACCCTAAACCCTAAACCCTAAACCCTAAACCCTAAACCCTAAACCCTAAACCCTAAACCCTAAACCCTAAACCCTAAACCCTAAACCCTAAACCCTAAACCCTAAACCCTAAACCCTAAACCCTAAACCCTAAACCCTAAACCCTAAACCCTAAACCCTAAACCCTAAACCCTAAACCCTAAACCCTAAACCCTAAACCCTAAACCCTAAACCCTAAACCCTAAACCCTAAACCCTAAACCCTAAACCCTAAACCCTAAACCCTAAACCCTAAACCCTAAACCCTAAACCCTAAACCCTAAACCCTAAACCCTAAACCCTAAACCCTAAACCCTAAACCCTAAACCCTAAACCCTAAACCCTAAACCCTAAACCCTAAACCCTAAACCCTAAACCCTAAACCCTAAACCCTAAACCCTAAACCCTAAACCCTAAACCCTAAACCCTAAACCCTAAACCCTAAACCCTAAACCCTAAACCCTAAACCCTAAACCCTAAACCCTAAACCCTAAACCCTAAACCCTAAACCCTAAACCCTAAACCCTAAACCCTAAACCCTAAACCCTAAACCCTAAACCCTAAACCCTAAACCCTAAACCCTAAACCCTAAACCCTAAACCCTAAACCCTAAACCCTAAACCCTAAACCCTAAACCCTAAACCCTAAACCCTAAACCCTAAACCCTAAACCCTAAACCCTAAACCCTAAACCCTAAACCCTAAACCCTAAACCCTAAACCCTAAACCCTAAACCCTAAACCCTAAACCCTAAACCCTAAACCCTAAACCCTAAACCCTAAACCCTAAACCCTAAACCCTAAACCCTAAACCCTAAACCCTAAACCCTAAACCCTAAACCCTAAACCCTAAACCCTAAACCCTAAACCCTAAACCCTAAACCCTAAACCCTAAACCCTAAACCCTAAACCCTAAACCCTAAACCCTAAACCCTAAACCCTAAACCCTAAACCCTAAACCCTAAACCCTAAACCCTAAACCCTAAACCCTAAACCCTAAACCCTAAACCCTAAACCCTAAACCCTAAACCCTAAACCCTAAACCCTAAACCCTAAACCCTAAACCCTAAACCCTAAACCCTAAACCCTAAACCCTAAACCCTAAACCCTAAACCCTAAACCCTAAACCCTAAACCCTAAACCCTAAACCCTAAACCCTAAACCCTAAACCCTAAACCCTAAACCCTAAACCCTAAACCCTAAACCCTAAACCCTAAACCCTAAACCCTAAACCCTAAACCCTAAACCCTAAACCCTAAACCCTAAACCCTAAACCCTAAACCCTAAACCCTAAACCCTAAACCCTAAACCCTAAACCCTAAACCCTAAACCCTAAACCCTAAACCCTAAACCCTAAACCCTAAACCCTAAACCCTAAACCCTAAACCCTAAACCCTAAACCCTAAACCCTAAACCCTAAACCCTAAACCCTAAACCCTAAACCCTAAACCCTAAACCCTAAACCCTAAACCCTAAACCCTAAACCCTAAACCCTAAACCCTAAACCCTAAACCCTAAACCCTAAACCCTAAACCCTAAACCCTAAACCCTAAACCCTAAACCCTAAACCCTAAACCCTAAACCCTAAACCCTAAACCCTAAACCCTAAACCCTAAACCCTAAACCCTAAACCCTAAACCCTAAACCCTAAACCCTAAACCCTAAACCCTAAACCCTAAACCCTAAACCCTAAACCCTAAACCCTAAACCCTAAACCCTAAACCCTAAACCCTAAACCCTAAACCCTAAACCCTAAACCCTAAACCCTAAACCCTAAACCCTAAACCCTAAACCCTAAACCCTAAACCCTAAACCCTAAACCCTAAACCCTAAACCCTAAACCCTAAACCCTAAACCCTAAACCCTAAACCCTAAACCCTAAACCCTAAACCCTAAACCCTAAACCCTAAACCCTAAACCCTAAACCCTAAACCCTAAACCCTAAACCCTAAACCCTAAACCCTAAACCCTAAACCCTAAACCCTAAACCCTAAACCCTAAACCCTAAACCCTAAACCCTAAACCCTAAACCCTAAACCCTAAACCCTAAACCCTAAACCCTAAACCCTAAACCCTAAACCCTAAACCCTAAACCCTAAACCCTAAACCCTAAACCCTAAACCCTAAACCCTAAACCCTAAACCCTAAACCCTAAACCCTAAACCCTAAACCCTAAACCCTAAACCCTAAACCCTAAACCCTAAACCCTAAACCCTAAACCCTAAACCCTAAACCCTAAACCCTAAACCCTAAACCCTAAACCCTAAACCCTAAACCCTAAACCCTAAACCCTAAACCCTAAACCCTAAACCCTAAACCCTAAACCCTAAACCCTAAACCCTAAACCCTAAACCCTAAACCCTAAACCCTAAACCCTAAACCCTAAACCCTAAACCCTAAACCCTAAACCCTAAACCCTAAACCCTAAACCCTAAACCCTAAACCCTAAACCCTAAACCCTAAACCCTAAACCCTAAACCCTAAACCCTAAACCCTAAACCCTAAACCCTAAACCCTAAACCCTAAACCCTAAACCCTAAACCCTAAACCCTAAACCCTAAACCCTAAACCCTAAACCCTAAACCCTAAACCCTAAACCCTAAACCCTAAACCCTAAACCCTAAACCCTAAACCCTAAACCCTAAACCCTAAACCCTAAACCCTAAACCCTAAACCCTAAACCCTAAACCCTAAACCCTAAACCCTAAACCCTAAACCCTAAACCCTAAACCCTAAACCCTAAACCCTAAACCCTAAACCCTAAACCCTAA
>JARJIL010000185.1:0-7500 GCA_038502395.1 Dittrichia graveolens | reverse complement strand
CATGTTTTATGTTTAGCCATGTTGTAGGAGGTGCCAAATCTAACCTTAAGACGTATGTATATTCTTTGTTGTCTAGGCTGATGAGTCGGAGTGAGCAGCTCCATCAGCATATAACTTCTACAAATGCCCACAAATCAGTTTTCAAAAAACGTCATGTTGGGAGAGTGGTTTAATAGCTTGGCGTTTCCTCTCAACTGGCCTGATTTTAAAGTCTTGATGGGTCTTACGATACATTAGTTTAAGAAAAAATCACAATTCTTTTGTATCAAGATTTAGAAAACATAGCGAAAACGATTTAGAGTACTTTGTTTTGAAACTCGTTTTAACCGAACTAGTTATTAGGTAAAGAAGGTATAGATGATTTATTTGAATAGATCAAGCTAGTTCACCCACGATGACGTTTACTAAAAGTATATAGTCAAAATATGTTCAGAGAAGCAAAAACCTAATGAATTGTCAACTAACATAGTTCACTTTGACTATGAGTTAGAATTAGTTAGTAGTTGTTTTCTATATATCTAATCAATTGAGTTTCTCTTGAATTCTCACCAATCCCTATTTACCTCATGAATTCAGAGCATTAAATTCATAAAGGGGTGTTTAAGGTGTTCTTCATTCGATGAGATTTAGGGTTGAAGTCTCGTTTTGAAGATAAATGTAGATTAGGTGGAGATATGAGTGCTATAAAAAAAGAAAAAAACAGAAAAGAAATCACAAATCTAGGTATATTCTCTAATTAAATCATGAGTGTGGAACATATAATAGTTGATCGACCACCTCCTGAAGAGGACTTCAATTTGCCAAATTATCTACCGAATGTGCACCAAAATGATCGTATCGTGGATCTTAAACACGATCATCTGGATCTACCCGCATAACATCGTAAATTCCCGGCATGGTCAAGGAACATAATTTAACATCATTAAGTGCATCATAATATATTTTTAGTGATGTCAAAATTGGCCTTGGCGGCCGATTAATCGGTACTCGGCGGTCCGCTGAGTGAGAATCACTTGATCGGTCAAAATAAACGGTCTTGGTCAAAATTGGTCTCGGGGCTCAAAAAAATTCTTTGACTTTTTAATAAAAAATATATATATCTAGCGTTTTAAACATAAGCACCGCTACGACAGGTCCACAGCTACATCCCAACATCTCGACTACAAGACAATTAAAACAACTACAAGAGAAATTTTTGACTACAAGACAATTAAAACAACTACAAGAGAAACTTTTGAGGATGAGCTCGAGTCCGATAGCGAGGAGGTAATATATGAAGAAGGTGAATACGAGTCGGATAGAGCTCAAATCATGGAAACTTGTGGAGATGAAGAGTAGAAGACAATATGGACTCTTGAACCTAAGGTTTTATTTAAATTTATTAAACTAATTATAAACTTATGGGTTTAACTTTCAAGTGTTAAACATTTTAGTTTTTTTATGGTTATTGACTTATTTTGTTACTAACAATTATTTTTTAAAAATAAATTCCTTTATAATTTATCGTCTCCATCGAGAAACAAATTAATCGACGCCAAGACCGATTAATCGCTTGGCGGTGATCGACCGCTGACATACCGCCGACCGATTTTTACAACACTGTATATCTTAAACATCTTATAACATCGTTATCATTGTAAAACATCGTTAACATCTTAACCATCCTTCATCTCTAATCACCCTTAGTCCTCATTGTTCTTACTTGGGGTTTATTGCCATCGACCGCTTATCATCGCTACCCCAAGTTACCACTTGCATGCCCGGCAACCACTAGGGTTCCAAGGTTCCTCCGCATTGGTACCACATGCATGCCTGACATAGGTTCACTAGGCTTGCCCGGCAAATCTGGTACCAAGCGGGGCGTGGCTCTCACTCAACTCAAACTCTCGTGGTCCCTTCGGTGTAGCTACTCCGACATAAGTCGTTCATGCAAAAGTACAACTAGTGCCCCCAATATCGTTAGGCCTTCCTTCCACCGTAGTGTTATATGTGTTGACCTCATCATCGTCGGTCAAACACCACTCCAGTGTAAAAACACTCGAAGCACAAATATACCATGTGTTGCCAAGGTTGTCTAGAAAACCCGACAATTAACCATCGTCATGCAAGCAAATCGTAGAAGGCACACTTTTCCTACTAGGCATCATCGTTACATCTTAGGAGTGTGTCTATCCCCATCCCAGGTCATCATGTCATCATAATATAATCATCATATAGTTCGAAAGCTTGAGCGAATCTTTATCTATAATTCTGCCTCTCTGCTTCTTCGTGAATTGTCTTGCTTGGTTAAATTAATTTAACTTGTCATTTGCATGCTAATTATTCTGCTGATCAAACAACAATGATGTTAGAGTATTGATAGCTCCCTGTCCCTGTGGTTCGACATCCGGTCTTGTCGAGTCTATACTACTCTTTCACCACGTCATACTTGCCTGTGTCGTGTGTAGTGTCTTCTTAGTAATATCGTTTTTATAAATTTAAAACAAGTGTGTATCAAAGCTTTTCACCATCAAAAACCCGTACTGCGGGCTGCACACCAATAAGTTAACCAACAACAATATTTCTTGAAAGTATAAGCTTGATTCTATGCTTAGACACCTTTCGGGTCTTAAAAGACTCCATTTAAACCTTTTATAACCAATAGAATTAAACCCCAATCAAATACAAAATCAAATACAAGGTCAAAGGGGGAAACAATGTTTTTAGAGGTCTTAGGGTGTCTTGCGCCGTGAGAAAATCCCTGGAAAACTGACTTGTGCAGAATAGCGGCCTCGTCCCGCAAGCCGGCATATACAGAATTTGTGTTTTGGAAAAATACCTGGACAAATAGGAACTTTGTGTTTTGGAAGTTCCGGTATTTGATATTCAAGAACGAAGTGTTACCGAATTCGGTGCTAGACCAAACTTTTCCACTGTTGACCGAATTCGGGTGATGACCAAATTTGGTCGTGGACTGGATTATGCTAAGTGTTGACCGAATTAGGTGGGCGACCGAATTCGGTTGTGGATCGAATTTGCCTAGTGTTGACCGAATTCGGTTGATGATCGAATTTGCCTAGTGTTGACCGAATTTGCCTTTTGATCACGGGAGTACTTTGTTTAGGGCACGGGGGTACCTTGTGTTAGGCACGGGCGTGCCTAGTGTTCTAGTCAGTTTTTAAGTTCAACAATTACATGTGTTTGACATATAATTGGTATTATTTTATGTAGAGACTTATCATTGGTATGTTCACTAGATCATTATCAATTGTGAACTGTTTATAACATAATTGATTATAAGGTGAGTCTTGTGGACTACTATTCATATTTGGAGCACGTGTGCTATCATATCAGATTACTGACATGTAATGTTATTCATATGTGTGTATAAGCTTACTGCTATGATCGGTAAGACTCAAAGGTGATACAGTACTGTTACAAAGGTGGCTACCCTGGGTCTAGAACCAGTGGTTAGCATTGATTATCTGGCATACGTGTATTATCTTCATATGATTTTATACGTATGTTTATATGATGTTTAGTCTGGTTTACTCACTAAGCTCTCGTAGCGTATCAGATTCTATTTTTAAAATGTTTTGCAGGTTTTAGCAAAGACAAGGGCAAAACTTTGGTTTGACTATATTTTGATAAATTTTTTGAAACACTTAACGCCTGGTTTGTAAACATCAAGTTTTTGGTATTAAACTTGTGACAATATTTATGTGTGTATCTTTTGATACAACAAGTTTTCAATAAATTTATGCTTCCGCTTTTATGTAAAATATTTCAGATGTGAACACTTATATGTGTTTTATTTCAAAAATCAAATTTTGGAAATTGGGGCGTTACATGTAATATAATCACGATTCAAAGTTTAAACTATCCAAGTTTCATGATAATCTAATTTAAATAGTTACATGTAATGAAACGACGTTGTTTACCGAAATGTAAAAGAAAATGGTGACTATTAATCTTCTAATTTCAAATTATCTTTTATATATTAATAAAATTGTAATATATATTACATTAATAATAAAACTATAAAAATATAAATGGTTCGTGATCGGGTATATGGGATTGGGTAATTGGGCGGGTATTGAATAAAACCATAAGTGTCCCAAACCCACGATTTTTTTTGAAATAAATCTCATACCCGGTCCTATAACCATTTACTCGTTCCAAATCCTGTCCCAAAAATTCCAGGTTCGAGTATTCTCGTCTAGATCGGGTATTTTTGCCATCCCTAATAATGACAATAATTTTTGTCATTAGCTACAACCAACTATGGTTGAAATGTGGCAACTAGTTTGGTCTCTAAGATCAATGTTAGTGACGACTTTTTTGGTCATAAATTTTGACGACTTTTTGTCATAGCATAGTAACGAATTTTTTGATCATAAAAACAGTGATAACCTTTATGGTCATTTACAGTAGCGACGGCTTTTTTAGTCGTTAAGTGAGTTTTAAGGGTGTTATTTTTAATTGATTTAGTGATGAAGTTAGGTTGTCACAATAACAGTGACGAGTCTATTTTGTCACTATTGGTGACCACTTTTGCTTTTAGTCTCTACTGTTACATCCTTTAGTGACGAAAAGTGATGACCTTGATTTGTGTCACTATAGGGTCTTAGTAACCATATCTATGCTATAGGATTTTCAGTTATCACTATTAGTGATTTTTCTTGTAGTGCCCCTAATTCCTAAACCCTTAAACACTCAAGCCTACGATTACCGAAGAAAATTTAAAATTCAAGATTTAAAGATTCAACTTATCCAAGTTATCTATTTGTTCAAGAGAATATAAAAATTAGTTTTGAATTATTAGCTAGATTAGGATATGTTCTAGTTTAATAGTTATCTTTAAGAACATGTATTTAATCTAACCTCATAATATGTTTGGAGATTACCTAGTTAATCTAGTCATCTTGTTAGTCAAGTTTACATGTCTTTGTAATTCGTGTTTGTAGAGTTTTAGTTGTTGATTCCTTCTTGATAATCAATATATCCCATGATCTTTTCGAATCAATTCAAACACATGAGAGATCGAAATACTTACTTGATGAATATGACAATCTTTGAAAGCATGTTTGACGTAGAAGAAGAAGCCATTGATTCCCGTTATGAAGTCTTAATCGATGGATGATTACACAAAACTCAAATTGGTGTTCTTAAGGGATCAAGCGTGAGAGATATATATGTCCCGTGAGTTTTTCTTTATGTATTTTTTGTACATATCTAAAGAGAAATCAATTTACCCCATTTATACATTAAATGGTTACTTCCATCAAGTAACATTTAGGAAAGATGGGGTACCATTTATGTCATATTGGCATAGTTACTATCATTATAAATAAATATAGTAACACTTAAATAATTATCACAAAATGGTCCTAAGGCCACATATTATTGGGTATTTTCCAACATTAGTTTGTTGTTTTAATAAGTTGAAATAGTGAACAAGGTCTATCAATTAGTTTGTGAGATCAAAGAGAGAAAGAGTTAAATTATAATCGGTGTTTGAATCAAAATTTGATCTTGATTTGAGTTGTAAGTTTGATATATTAATAAAAGCATTCGATATAGTTTCTTTTTGAGTTCAATTTGTTCATATTAATTTAATTGTATATGCAACCCCCCATTTTACACATATATTAACTTGTTGATTGTCTTATTGTGACCAACAACATCACGAGCTCTAAATGAGTCGAACTTGAGTGGGTGGCTTTACATAATAATATGTATATACGTAAAAAGTTAAGATAAATTATGTGTTTAGACTTTAAAATTTATCGACAGGAACCCCATCTCTAACAACCTGATACACTTTTCTTTCCTTGGTCTTCTTCAAGCCTGCGGTGAAATGAAGCTTAGATTCTTCAGAAACAATGGATGTTACTTTGACCCATATCACTACTTTTGTTTTCAGCCCTTCTATCTCCGTTAGTTTTCCTTTCTCCAAATGACCGTTGACACTCGTTGAAAACCTTAAAACAGACGAGTCCCTGTAACTGACTTCACAAATTGTAGGTAAAAACACGGTTAGCCTTTTCGTTTCTTCATCAAACTCGTACTTTGTGGCTTCACGAGGAAAGATACCAGCTGGTAATTCAGATTCCTGCAGGACTTCGCCCAGTGGCTTTTTCTTTTTTTCTGCCAAAAAAATGGCATATTTAAGGAAAGACTTCAGAAAAGAAGCTAGGTGCACTTTGCACATCAACCCATGTGTTAAGACAAACCTGTCACTGAATTGACCAACTTCTTTGCTCCACTTTTAATATTTTTGGGCACATCCTACGACACAAAAAGAGGCAAATGGCAATATTTTAGTAACGCAAGTTGAAAATGATAAAAAGAGTACTAAAAAGAAAGAAAGATATATAGAAATAAGAGGAAGCTAGCTAAAACACAATGAAAATCTAGCTAATATTCTCCATGCTTTCACAATATTGTTGAAAGGTTCATATGATAATTATCATATATTCATATGAACATCTAACTAATGAATTTAGATGAAAAAATGCAATCCAACTCCATAATCTTTAATACAATCAATTAAAAATCATATGAAGTATATTAACCCCAATTCTGATCCATACATGATACATCGATCCATCCACGCTTTTCCTTTAATTTACGTGTTAAAAGGGCTTCATTCATATCGAATAGAGATACATGAAAAGAAAATGTTACAATTATATCCTTGCTGACGGAACCTAGATCTTGGCCGGCTTTATTACTAAACCAATACGTTCCGACCTTGCCCATAATCTGATCCATCTTTTTTTTATATTCTTAATATGATTTTCTTTCGTATATCTCTCTCTAGATTCCCCCAAGTTGAGAGAGAGGAATAGAGGAGGTTGGTTTCTTTTGGTGAAAAATAGAGGGAGAGATAGAGATTGTTTTGCATTTGTGCGAGTTTCCAGGGATCTTGAACTTTATACTCCCTCGATTTTCATATTAACACAGAATTGGTCCTTATAAGGCAAACCAACCTCAAAAGTAGGACAATGTGATCAATACCTTAAAGTAGTTAAATAATAATACTAATAATAATAATAATAATAATAATAATAATAATAATAATAATAATAATAATAATAGTAATAGTAATAGTATTAATAATAGTAATAGTAATAGTATTAATAATAGTAGTAAGTGAACGATTATAAACTTTCTCATAATACAAATTTTGACAGAAAAAACAGGGTTTAGTATCTAAAAGTGTACCGAAGTTGTCACTGTTTGCTATTGCGTATACCCATCTTTCAAAACTACCATTTAGTATACCGAAGTTTTAAAAACTACCATCTTATGTATCTGAAAACCTATAATTCAGGTAGCAGGTATTTGTTTTCATTTTACTATTTTTTATAATTCCACATCATTAAATAATTGCCACATGTGTATTTATCTTCAAAAAAATCATAAGGACAAATTCAAAGTGATGAAGACTGGGTTCTAAGTAGATGAAATTAGATCCAGGTAACAAACTTAACATGAACAAGAATCGATAAAAAT
>JARJIL010000184.1:0-25138 GCA_038502395.1 Dittrichia graveolens | reverse complement strand
TCATAACAACCGATAACAGAAGTGTTGGTGCGTTAGAAACGATAGGTGAATCCATACAACTCGAATAATCATATGAACCGATAACAGAAGTGTTGGTGCGTTAGAACCGACAGGTGAATCCATACGACTTGAATAATCATATGAACCGATAACATAAGTGTTGGTGTGTTAGAACCGACAGGTGAATCCATACAACTTGAATAATCATAACAACCGATAACAGAAGTCTTGGTGCGTTAGAAACGACAGGTGAATCCATACAACTTGAATAATCATAAGAACCGATAACAGAAGTGTTGGTGCGTTAGAACCAAAAGGTGAACCCATACAACTCGAATAATCATAACAACTGATAATAGAAGTGTTGGTGCGTTAGAACCGACAAGTGAATCTATACAACTCGAATAGTCATAAGAACCGATAACAGATATGTTGGTGCGTTAGGACCGACAGGTGAACCAATACAACTCAAATAATCATAACAACCGATAACAGAAGTGTTGGTGCGTTAGAACCGACACGTGAATCCATGCAACTCGAATAGTAATATGAACCGATAACAGAAGTGTTGGTGCGTTAGAAACGATAGCTGAATCCATACAACTCGAATAATCGTAACAACCGATAACAGAAATATTGGTGCGTTAGAACCGACAGGTGAACCCATACAACTCAAATAATTATAAGAACCGATAACAGAATTGTTGGTGCGTTAGAACCGACACGTGAATCCATACAACTCGAATAGTCATATGAACCGATAACAGAAGTGTTGGTGCGTTAGAACCGACAGGTGAATCCATACAACTCGAATCATAATATCAACCGATAACAAAAATGTTTGAGCGTTAGAACAGACAGGTGAATCCATAGAACTTGAATAATCATTAGAACCGATAACAGAAGTGTTGGTGCGTTAGAACCGACACGTGAATCCATTCAACAAGAATAATCATATGAACCGATAACAGAAGTTTTGGTTCGTTAGAACCGACAGGTGAATCCATACAACTTGAATAATCATAACAACCGATAACAAAAGTGTTGATGCGTTAGAACCGACAGGTGAATTCATACCACTTGAATAATCATAAGAACCGATAACAAAAGTGTTGGTGCTTTAGGACCGACAGGTGAACCCATACAACTCCAATAATCATAACAACCGATAACAGAAGTGTTGGTGCGTTTGAACGGACAGCTGAATCCATACAACTCGAATAATCAAAACAACCGATAACAGAACTGTTGGTGCGTTAGAACCGACAGGTGAATCCATACAACTTGAATAATCATAAGAACCGATAACAGAAGTGTTGGTGCGTTAGAACCAGCACGTGAATCCATACAACTCGAATAATCATAACAACCGATAACAGAAGTGTTGGTGCGTTAGGACCGATAGGTGAACCCATACAATCCGAATAATCATAACAACCGATAACAGAAGTGTTGGTGCGTTAGAACCGACAGGTGAATCCATACGACTTGAATAATCATAACAACCGATAACATAAGTGTTGGTGTGTTAGAACCGACAAGTGAATCCATACAACTTGAATAATCATAACAACCGATAACAGAAGTCTTGGTGCGTTAGAAACGACAGGTGAATCCATACAACTTGAATAATCATAAGAACCGATAACAGAAGTGTTGGTGCGTTAGAACCAAAAGGTGAACCCATACAACTCGAATAATCATAACAACTGATAATAGAAGTGTTGGTGCGTTAGAACCGACAAGTGAATCTATACAACTCGAATAGTCATAAGAACCGATAACAGATATGTTGGTGCGTTAGGACCGAAAGGTGAACCAATACAACTCAAATAATCATAACAACCGATAACAGAAGTGTTGGTGCGTTAGAACCGACACGTGAATCCATGCAACTCGAATAGTAATATGAACCGATAACAGAAGTGTTGGTGCGTTAGAAACGATAGCTGAATCCATACAACTCGAATAATCGTAACAACCGATAACAGAAATATTGGTGCGTTAGAACCGACAGGTGAACCCATACAACTCAAATAATTATAACAACCGATAACAGAATTGTTGGTGCGTTAGAACCGACACGTGAATCCATACAACTCGAATAGTCATATGAACCGATAACAGAAGTGTTGGTGCGTTAGAACCGACAGGTGAATCCATACAACTCGAATCATAATATCAACCGATAACAAAAATGTTTGAGCGTTAGAACAGACAGGTGAATCCATAGAACTTGAATAATCATTAGAACCGATAACAGAAGTGTTGGTGCGTTAGAACCGACACGTGAATCCATTCAACAAGAATAATCATATGAACCGATAACAGAAGTTTTGGTTCGTTAGAACCGACAGGTGAATCCATACAACTTGAATAATCATAACAACCGATAACAAAAGTGTTGGTGCGTTAGAACCGACAGGTGAATTCATACCACTTGAATAATCATAAGAACCGATAACAAAAGTGTTGGTGCTTTAGGACCGACAGGTGAACCCATACAACTCCAATAATCATAACAACCGATAACAGAAGTGTTGGTGCGTTTGAACGGACAGCTGAATCCATACAACTCGAATAATCAAAACAACCGATAACAGAACTGTTGGTGCGTTAGAACCGACAGGTGAATCCATACAACTTGAATAATCATAAGAACTGATAACAGAAGTGTTGGTGCGTTAGAACCAAAAGGTGAACCCATACAACTCGAATAATCATAACAACCGATAACAGAAGTGTTGGTGCGTTAGGACCGACAGGTGAACCCATACAATCCGAATAATCATAACAACCGATAACAGAAGTGTTGGTGCGTTAAAACTGATAGGTGAATCCATACAACTCGAATAATCATAACAACCGATAATAGAAGTGTTGGTGCGTTAGAACCGACAAGTGAATCCATACAACTCGAATAATTATAAGAACCGATAACAGAAGTGTTGGTGCGTTAGAACCGACAGCTGAATCCATACAACTTGAATAATCATAACAACCGATAACAGAAGTGATAGTGCGTTAGAACCGACACGTGATTCCATATAACTTGAATAATCATAAGAACCGATAACAGAAGTGTTGGTGCGTTAGAACCAAAAGGTGAACCCATACAATTCGAATAATCATTACAACCGATAACAGAAATATTGGTGCGTTAGAACTGACAGGTGAATCCATACAACTTGAATAATCATAAGAACCGATAATAGAAGTGATGGTGCGTTAGAACCGACAGGTGAATCCATACAACTTCAATAATCATAAGAACCGATAGCAGAAGTGTTGGTGCGTTAGAACCGACAGGTGAATCCATACAACTTGAATAATCATAACAACCGATAACAGAAGTGTTGGTGCTTTAGAACCGATAAGTGAATCCATACAACTTTAATAATCATAAGAACCGATAACAGAAGTGTTGGTGCGTTAGAATCAAAAGGTGAACCCATACAACTAGAATAATCATAACAACCGATAACATAAGTGTTGGTGCGTTAAAACCGATAGGTGAATCCATATAACTCGAATAATCATAATAACCGATAACAGAAGTGTTGGTACATTAGAACCGACAAGTGAATCCATAAAACTCGAATAATCATAAGAACCGATAACAGAAGTGTTGGTGCGTTAGGACCGACAGGTGAACCCATACAACTCCAATAATCATAACAACCAATAACAGGAGTGTTGGTGCGTTAGAACCGACACGTGAATCCATACAACTCGAATAGTCATATGAACCGATAATAGAAGTGTTGGTGCATTAGAACCGACAGCTGAATCCATACAACTCGAATAATCATAACAACCGATAACAGAAATGTTGGTGCGTTAGAACTGACAGGTGAATCCATACAACTTGAATAATCATAAAAACCGATAACAGAAGTGTTGTTGCGTTGGAACCAAAAGGTGAACCCACACAACTCGAATAATCATAACAACCGAAAACAGAAGTGTTGGTGTGTTAGGACCGACAGGTGAACCCATACAACTCTAATAATAATAACAACCGATAACAAAAGTGTTGGTGCGTTAGAACCGACACGTGAATCCATTCAACAAGAATAATCATACGAACCGATAACAGAAGTGTTGGTGCGTTAAAACCGACAGGTGGATCCATACAACTTGAATAATCATAACAACCGATAACAGAAGTGTTGGTGCGTTAGAACCGACAGGTGAATCCATACAACTCGAATAGTCATATGAACCGATAATAGAAGTGTTGGTGCATTAGAACCGACAGCTGAATCCATACAACTCGAATAATCATAACAACCGATAACAGAAATGTTGGTGCGTTAGAACTGACAGGTGAATCCATACAACTTGAATAATCATAAAAACCGATAACAGAAGTGTTGTTGCGTTGGAACCAAAAGGTGAACCCACACAACTCGAATAATCATAACAACCGAAAACAGAAGTGTTGGTGTGTTAGGACCGACAGGTGAACCCATACAACTCTAATAATAATAACAACCGATAACAAAAGTGTTGGTGCGTTAGAACCGACACGTGAATCCATTCAACAAGAATAATCATACGAACCGATAACAGAAGTGTTGGTGCGTTAAAACCGACAGGTGGATCCATACAACTTGAATAATCATAACAACCGATAACAGAAGTGTTGGTGCGTTAGAACCGACAGGTGAATCCATACAAATTGAATGAACCGATAACAGAAGTGTTGGTGCGTTAGAACCAAAAGGTAAACCCATACAACTCGAATAATCATAACAACCGATAACAGAAGTGTTGGTGCGTTAGGACCAACAGGTGAACCCATACAACTCGAATAATCATAACAACCGATAACAGAAGTGTTGGTGCATTAGAACGGACACGTGAATCCATAGAACTCGAATAATCATATGAACCGATAATAGAAGTGTTGGTGCGTTAGAACCGACAGGTGAATCCATACAACTTGAATAATCGTAACTATCGATAATAGAAGTGTTGGTGTGTTAGAACCGAGAGGTGAATCCATACAACTTTAATAATCATAAGAACCGATAATAGAAGTGTTTGTGCGTTAGAATCAAAAGGTGAACCCATACAACTCGAATAATCATAACAACCGATAACAGAAGTGTTGGTGCGTTAAAACCGATAGGTGAATCCAAACAACTCGAATAATCATAACAACCGATAACAGAAGTGTTGGTGCGTTAGAGCCTACAAGTGAATCCATACAACTCGAATAATCATAAGAACCGATAAAAGAAGTATTGGTGCGTTAGGACCGGTAGGTGAACCCATACAACTCAAATAATCATAAAAACCGATAATAGAAGTGTTTGTGCGTTAGAACCGACACATGAATCCATACAACTCGAATAGTCATATGATGCGATAACAAAATTGTTGGTGCGTTAGAACCGACAGCTGAATCCATACAACTCGAATAATCATAACAACTGATAACAGAAATGTTGATGCGTTAGAACCGACAGGTGAATCCATAGAACTTGAATAATCATAAGAACCGATAACAGAAGTGTTGCTGCGTTAGAACCAAAAGGTGAACCCATACAACTCGAATAATCATAACAACCGATAACAGAAGTGTTGATGCGTTAGGACCGCCAGGTGAACCCATACAACTCGAATAATCATAACAACCGATAACAGAAGTGTTGGTGTGTTAGAACCGACACGTGAATCCATTCAACAAGAATAATCTTATGAACCGAAAACAGAAGTGTTGGTGCGTTAGAACGGACAGGTGAATCCATACAACTTGAATAATCATAACAACCGATAACAGAAGTGATGGTGCGTTACAACCGACAGGTGATTCCATACAACTTGAATAATCATAAGAACCGATAACAGAAGTGTTGGTGCGTTAGAACCAAAAGGTGAACCCATACAACTCGAATAATCATAACAACTGATAACATAAGTGTTGGTACGTTAGGACCGACAGGTGAACCCATACAACTCAAATAATAATACCAACCGATAACATAAGTGTTGGTGCGTTAGAACTGACCCGTGAATCCATACAAATCGAATAATTATATGAACCGATAACAGAAGTCTTGGTGCGTTAGAACCGACACTTGAATCCATACAACTTGAATAATCATGACAACCGATAACAGAAGTGTTGGTGCGTTAGAACCGACAGGTGAATCCATACAACTTGAATAATCATAACAACCGATAACAGAAGTGTTGGTGCGTTAGAGCCGACACGTGAATCCATACAACTCGAATAATCATAACAACCGATAACAGAAGTGTTGGTGCGTTAGAACCGACACGTGAATCCATAAAACTCGAATAATCATAAGAACCGATAACAGAAGTGTTGGTGCGTTAGAACCGACAGGTGAATCCATACAACTTGAATAATCATAACAACCGATAACAGAAGTGATAGTGCGTTAGAACCGACACGTGATTCCATATAACTTGAATAATCATAAGAACCGATAACAGAAGTGTTGGTGCGTTAGAACCAAAAGGTGAACCCATACAATTCGAATAATCATTACAACCGATAACAGAAATATTGGTGCGTTAGAACTGACAGGTGAATCCATACAACTTGAATAATCATAAGAACCGATAATAGAAGTGTTGCTGCGTTAGAACCAAAAGGTGAACCCATACAACTCGAATAATCATAACAACCGATAACAGAAGTGTTGGTGCGTTAGGACCGACAGGTGAACCCATACAACCCGAATAATCATAACAACCGATCACAGAAGTGTTGGTGCGTTAGAACTGACACGTGAATCCATTCAACAAGAATAATCATATGAACCGTTAACAGAAGTGTTGGTGCGTTAGAACCAAAAGGTGAACCCATACAACTCGAATAATCATAACAACCGATAACAGAATTGATAATGCGTTAGAACCGACACGTGAATCCATATAACTTGAATAATCATAAGAACCGATAACAGAAGTGTTGGTGCGTTAGAACCAAAAGGTGAACCCATACAATTCGAATAATCATTACAACCGATAACAGAAATGTTGATGCGTTAGAACCGACAGGTGAATCCATAGAACTTGAATAATCATAAGAACCGATAACAGAAGTGTTGCTGCGTTAGAACCAAAAGGTGAACCCATACAACTCGAATAATCATAACAACCGATAACAGAAGTGTTGATGCGTTAGGACCGCCAGGTGAACCCATACAACTCGAATAATCATAACAACCGATAACAGAAGTGTTGGTGTGTTAGAACCGACACGTGAATCCATTCAACAAGAATAATCTTATGAACCGATAACAGAAGTGTTGGTGCGTTAGAACGGACAGGTGAATCCATACAACTTGAATAATCATAACAACCGATAACAGAAGTGATGGTGCGTTACAACCGACAGGTGATTCCATACAACTTGAATAATCATAAGAACCGATAACAGAAGTGTTGGTGCATTAGAACCAAAAGGTGAACCCATACAACTCGAATAATCATAACAACTGATAACATAAGTGTTGGTGCGTTAGGACCGACTGGTGAACCCATAGAACTCAAATAATAATACCAACCGATAACATAAGTGTTGGCGCGTTAGAACCGACCCGTGAATCCATACAAATCGAATAATTATATGAACCGATAACAGAAGTCTTGGTGCGTTAGAACCGACACTTGAATCCATACAACTTGAATAATCATGACAACCGATAACAGAAGTGTTGGTGCGTTAGAACTGACAGGTGAATCCATACAAGTTGAATAATCATAACAACCGATAACAGAAGTGTTGGTGCGTTAGAGCCGACACGTGAATCCATACAACTCGAATAATCATAACAACCGATAACAGAAGTGTTGGTGCGTTAGAACCGACACGTGAATCCATAAAACTCGAATAATCATAAGAACCGATAACAGAAGTGTTGGTGCGTTAGAACCGACAAGTGAATCCATACAACTTGAATAATCATAACAACCGATAACAGAAGTGATAGTGCGTTAGAACCGACACGTGATTCCATATAACTTGAATAATCATAAGAACCGATAACAGAAGTGTTGGTGCGTTAGAACCAAAAGGTGAACCCATACAATTCGAATAATCATTACAACCGATAACAGAAATATTGGTGCGTTAGAACTGACAGGTGAATCCATACAACTTGAATAATCATAAGAACCGATAATAGAAGTGTTGCTGCGTTAGAACCAAAAGGTGAACCCATACAACTCGAATAATCATAACAACTGATAACAGAAGTGTTGGTGCGTTAGGACCGACAGGTGAACCCATACAACCCGAATAATCATAACAACCGATAACAGAAGTGTTGGTGCGTTAGAACCGACACGTGAATCCATTCAACAAGAATAATCATATGAACCGTTAACAGAAGTGTTGGTGCGTTAGAACCAAAAGGTGAACCCATACAACTCGAATAATCATAACAACCGATAACAGAAGTGTTGGTGCGTTAGAACCGACACGTGAATCCATACAACTCGAATAATCGTATGAACCGATAACAGAAGTGTTGGTGCGTTAGAACCGACAGATGAATGCATACAACTTGAATAATCATAACAACCGATAACAGAAGTGTTGGTGCGTTAGAACCGACAGGTGAATCCATACTACTCGAATAATCATAACAACCGATAATAGAAGTGATGGTGCGTTAGAACCGACAGGTGAATCCATACAACTTCAATAATCATAAGAACCGATAGCAGAAGTGTTGGTGCGTTAGAACCGACATGTGAATCCATACAACTTGAATAATCATAACAACCGATAACAGAAGTGTTGGTGCTTTAGAACCGATAAGTGAATCCATACAACTTTAATAATCATAAGAACCGATAACAGAAGTGTTGGTGCGTTAGAATCAAAAGGTGAACCCATACAACTAGAATAATCATAACAACCGATAACATAAGTGTTGGTGCGTTAAAACCGATAGGTGAATCCATATAACTCGAATAATCATAATAACCGATAACAGAAGTGTTGGTGCATTAGAACCGACAAGTGAATCCATAAAACTCGAATAATCATAAGAACCGATAACAGAAGTGTTGGTGCGTTAGGACCGACAGGTGAACCCATACAACTCCAATAATCATAACAACCGATAACAGGAGTGTTGGTGCGTTAGAACCGACACGTGAATCCATACAACTCGAATAGTCATATGAACCGATAATAGAAGTGTTGGTGCATTAGAACCGACAGCTGAATCCATACAACTCGAATAATCATAACAACCGATAACAGAAATGTTGGTGCGTTAGAACCGACAGGTGAATCCATACAACTTGAATAATCATAAAAACCGATAACAGAAATGTTGTTGCGTTAGAACCAAAAGGTGAACCCACACAACTCGAATAATCATAACAACCGAAAACAGAAGTGTTGGTGTGTTAGGACCGACAGGTGAACCCATACAACTCTAATAATAATAACAACCGATAACAAAAGTGTTGGTGCGTTAGAACCGACACGTGAATCCATTCAACAAGAATAATCATACGAACCGATAACAGAAGTGTTGGTGCGTTAAAACCGACAGGTGAATCCATACAACTTGAATAATCATAACAACCGATAACAGAAGTGTTGGTGCGTTAGAACCGACAGGTGAATCCATACAAATTGAATGAACCGATAACAGAAGTGTTGGTGCGTTAGAACCAAAAGGTAAACCCATACAACTCGAATAATCATAACAACCGATAACAGAAGTGTTGGTGCGTTAGGACCAACAGGTGAACCCATACAACTCGAATAATCATAACAACCGATAACAGAAGTGTTGGTGCATTAGAACGGACACGTGAATCCATAGAACTCGAATAATCATATGAACCGATAATAGAAGTGTTGGTGCGTTAGAACCGACAGGTGAATCCATACAACTTGAATAATCGTAACAATCGATAATAGAATTGTTGGTGTGTTAGAACCGATAGGTGAATCCATACAACTTTAATAATCATAAGAACCGATAATAGAAGTGTTTGTGCGTTAGAATCAAAAGGTGAACCCATACAACTCGAATAATCATAACAACCGATAACAGAAGTGTTGGTGCGTTAAAACCGATAGGTGAATCCAAACAACTCGAATAATCATAACAACCGATAACAGAAGTGTTGGTGCGTTAGAGCCTACAAGTGAATCCATACAACTTGAATAATCATATGAACCGATAAAATAAGTGTTGGTGCGTTAGGACCGGCAGGTGAACCCATACAACTCAAATAATCATAAAAACCGATAATAGAAGTGTTTGTGCGTTAGAACCGACACGTGAATCCATACAACTCGAATAGTCATATGATCCGATAACAGAATTGTTGGTGCGTTAGAACCGACAGCTGAATCCATACAACTCGAATAATCATAACAACTGATAACAGAAATGTTGATGCGTTAGAACCGACAGGTGAATCCATACAACTTGAATAATCATAAGAACCGATAACAGAAGTGTTGCTGCGTTAGAACCAAAAGGTGAACCCATACAACTCGAATAATCATAACAACCGATAACAGAAGTGTTGATGCGTTAGGACCGCCAGGTGAACCCATACAACTCGAATAATCATAACAACCGATAACAGAAGTGTTGGTGTGTTAGAACCGACACGTGAATCCATTCAACAAGAATAATCTTATGAACCGAAAACAGAAGTGTTGGTGCGTTAGAACGGACAGGTGAATCCATACAACTTGAATAATCATAACAACCGATAACAGAAGTGATGGTGCGTTACAACCGACAGGTGATTCCATACAACTTGAATAATCATAAGAACCGATAACAGAAGTGTTGGTGCGTTAGAACCAAAAGGTGAACCCATACAACTCAAATAATCATAACAACTGATAACATAAGTGTTGGTACGTTAGGACCGACAGGTGAACCCATACAACTAAAATAATAATACCAACCGATAACATAAGTGTTGGTGCGTTAGAACTGACCCTAGAATCCATACAAATCGAATATTTATATGAACCGATAACAGAAGTCTTGGTGCGTTAGAACCGACACTTGAATCCATACAACTTGAATAATCATGACAACCGATAACAGAAGTGTTGGTGCGTTAGAACCGACAGGTGAATCCATACAACTTGAATAATCATAACAACCGATAACAGAAGTGTTGGTGCGTTAGAGCCGACACGTGAATCCATACAACTCGAATAATCATAACAACCGATAACAGAAATGTTGGTGCGTTAGAACCGACACGTGAATCCATAAAACTCGAATAATCATAAGAACCGATAATAGAAGTGTTGGTGCATTAGAACCGACAGGTGAATCCATACAACTTGAATAATCATAACAACCGATAACAGAAGTGATAGTGCGTTAGAACCGACACGTGATTCCATATAACTTGAATAATCATAAGAACCGATAACAGAAGTGTTGGTGCGTTAGAACCAAAAGGTGAACCCATACAATTCGAATAATCATTACAACCGATAACAGAAATATTGGTGCGTTAGAACTGACAGGTGAATCCATACAACTTGAATAATCATAAGAACCGATAATAGAAGTGTTGCTGCGTTAGAACCAAAAGGTGAACCCATACAACTCGAATAATCATAACAACCGATAACAGAAGTGTTGGTGCGTTAGGACCGACAGGTGAACCCATACAACCCGAATAATCATAACAACCGATCACAGAAGTGTTGGTGCGTTAGAACCGACACGTGAATCCATTCAACAAGAATAATCATATGAACCGTTAACAGAAGTGTTGGTGCGTTAGAACCAAAAGGTGAACCCATACAACTCGAATAATCATAACAACCGATAACAGAATTGATAGTGCGTTAGAACCGACACGTGATTCCATATAACTTGAATAATCATAAGAACCGATAACAGAAGTGTTGGTGCGTTAGAACCAAAAGGTGAACCCATACAATTCGAATAATCATTACAACCGATAACAGAAATGTTGATGCGTTAGAACCGACAGGTGAATCCATACAACTTGAATAATCATAAGAACCGATAACAGAAGTGTTGCTGCGTTAGAACCAAAAGGTGAACCCATACAACTCGAATAATCATAACAACCGATAACTGAAGTGTTGATGCGTTAGGACCGCCAGGTGAACCCATACAACTCGAATAATCATAACAACTGATAACAGAAGTGTTGGTGTGTTAGAATCGATACGTGAATCCATTCAACAAGAATAATCTTATGAACCGATAACAAAAGTGTTGGTGCGTTAGAACGGACAGGTGAATCCATACAACTTGAATAATCATAACAACCGATAACAGAAGTGATGGTGCGTTACAACCGACAGGTGATTCCATACAACTTGAATAATCATAAGAACCGATAACAGAAGTGTTGGTGCGTTAGAACCAAAAGGTGAACCCATACAATTCGAATAATCATTACAACCGATAACAGAAATGTTGATGCGTTAGAACCGACAGGTGAATCCATACAACTTGAATAATCATAAGAACCGATAACAGAAGTGTTGCTGCGTTAGAACCAAAAGGTGAACCCATACAACTCGAATAATCATAACAACCGATAACTGAAGTGTTGATGCGTTAGGACCGCCAGGTGAACCCATACAACTCGAATAATCATAACAACCGATAACAGAAGTGTTGGTGTGTTAGAATCGACACGTGAATCCATTCAACAAGAATAATCTTATGAACCGATAACAGAAGTGTTGGTGCGTTAGAACGGACAGGTGAATCCATACAACTTGAATAATCATAACAACCGATAACAGAAGTGATGGTGCATTACAACCGAAAGGTGATTCCATACAACTTGAATAATCATAAGAACCGATAACAGAAGTGTTGGTGCGTTAGAACCAAAAGGTGAACCCATACAACTCGAATAATCATAACAACTGATAACATAAGTGTTGGTGCGTTAGGACCGACAGGTGAACCCATACAACTCAAATAATAATACCAACCGATAACATAAGTGTTGGCGCGTTAGAACCGACCCGTGAATCCATACAAATCGAATAATTATATGAACCGATAACAGAAGTCTTGGTGCGTTAGAACCGACACTTGAATCCATACAACTTGAATAATCATGACAACCGATAACAGAAGTGTTGGTGCGTTAGAACTGACAGGTGAATCCATACAACTTGAATAATCATAACAACCGATAACAGAAGTGTTGGTGCGTTAGAGCCGACACGTGAATCCATACAACTCGAATAATCATAACAACCGATAACAGAAGTGTTGGTGCGTTAGAACCGACACGTGAATCCATAAAACTCGAATAATCATAAGAACCGATAACAGAAGTGTTGGTGCGTTAGAACCGACAGGTGAATCCATACAACTTGAATAATCATAACAACCGATAACAGAAGTGATAGTGCGTTAGAACCGACACGTGATTCCATATAACTTGAATAATCAGAAGAACCGATAACAGAAGTGTTGGTGCGTTAGAACCAAAAGGTGAACCCATACAATTCGAATAATTATTACAACCGATAACAGAAGTGTTGATGCGTTAGGACCGCCAGGTGAACCCATACAACTCGAATAATCATAACAACCGATAACAGAAGTGTTGGTGTGTTAGAACCGACACGTGAATCCATTCAACAAGAATAATCTTATGAAACGAAAACAGAAGTGTTGGTGCGTTAGAACGGACAGGTGAATCCATACAACTTGAATAATCATAACAACCGATAACAGAAGTGATGGTGCGTTACAACCGACAGGTGATTCCATACAACTTGAATAATCATAAGAACCGATAACAGAAGTGTTGGTGCGTTAGAACCAAAAGGTGAACCCATACAACTCAAATAATCATAACAACTGATAACATAAGTGTTGGTACGTTAGGACCGACAGGTGAACCCATACAACTAAAATAATAATACCAACCGATAACATAAGTGTTGGTGCGTTAGAACTGACCCTAGAATCCATACAAATCGAATAATTATATGAACCGATAACAGAAGTCTTGGTGCGTTAGAACCGACACTTGAATCCATACAACTTGAATAATCATGACAACCGATAACAGAAGTGTTGGTGCGTTAGAACCGACAGGTGAATCCATACAACTTGAATAATCATAACAACCGATAACAGAAGTGTTGGTGCGTTAGAGCCGACACGTGAATCCATACAACTCGAATAATCATAACAACCGATAACAGAAGTGTTGGTGCGTTAGAACCGACACGTGAATCCATAAAACTCGAATAATCATAAGAACCGATAACAGAAGTGTTGGTGCGTTAGAACCGACAGGTGAATCCATACAACTTGAATAATCATAACAACCGATAACAGAAGTGATAGTGCGTTAGAACCGACACGTGATTCCATATAACTTGAATAATCATAAGAACCGATAACAGAAGTGTTGGTGCGTTAGAACCAAAAGGTGAACCCATACAATTCGAATAATCATTACAACCGATAACAGAAATATTGGTGCGTTAGAACTGACAGGTGAATCCATACAACTTGAATAATCATAAGAACCGATAATAGAAGTGTTGCTGCGTTAGAACCAAAAGGTGAACCCATACAACTCGAATAATCATAACAACCGATAACAGAAGTGTTGGTGCGTTAGGACCGACAGGTGAACCCATACAACCCGAATAATCATAACAACCGATCACAGAAGTGTTGGTGCGTTAGAACTGACACGTGAATCCATTCAACAAGAATAATCATATGAACCGTTAACAGAAGTGTTGGTGCGTTAGAACCAAAAGGTGAACCCATACAACTCGAATAATCATAACAACCGATAACAGAATTGATAATGCGTTAGAACCGACACGTGAATCCATATAACTTGAATAATCATAAGAACCGATAACAGAAGTGTTGGTGCGTTAGAACCAAAAGGTGAACCCATACAATTCGAATAATCATTACAACCGATAACAGAAATGTTGATGCGTTAGAACCGACAGGTGAATCCATAGAACTTGAATAATCATAACAACCGATAACAGAAGTGATGGTGCGTTACAACCGACAGGTGATTCCATACAACTTGAATAATCATAAGAACCGATAACAGAAGTGTTGGTGCGTTAGAACCAAAAGGTGAACCCATACAATTCGAATAATCATTACAACCGATAACAGAAATGTTGATGCGTTAGAACCGACAGGTGAATCCATACAACTTGAATAATCATAAGAACCGATAACAGAAGTGTTGCTGCGTTAGAACCAAAAGGTGAACCCATACAACTCGAATAATCATAACAACCGATAACTGAAGTGTTGATGCGTTAGGACCGCCAGGTGAACCCATACAACTCGAATAATCATAACAACCGATAACAGAAGTGTTGGTGTGTTAGAACCAAAAGGTGAACCCATACAACTCGAATAATCATAACAACCGATAACAGAAGTGTTGGTGCGTTAGAACCGACACGTGAATCCATACAACTCGAATAATCGTATGAACCGATAACAGAAGTGTTGGTGCGTTAGAACCGACAGATGAATGCATACAACTTGAATAATCATAACAACCGATAACAGAAGTGTTGGTGCGTTAGAACCGACAGGTGAATCCATACAACTCGAATAATCATAACAACCGATAATAGAAGTGATGGTGCGTTAGAACCGACAGGTGAATC
Organism: Dittrichia graveolens; assembly: GCA_038502395.1. Lineage (NCBI taxonomy): Eukaryota > Viridiplantae > Streptophyta > Magnoliopsida > Asterales > Asteraceae > Dittrichia > Dittrichia graveolens. The sequence continues at coordinate 9,462 of JARJIL010000184.1, read as the reverse complement.
CATACAACTTCAATAATCATAAGAACCGATAGCAGAAGTGTTGGTGCGTTAGAACCGACATGTGAATCCATACAACTTGAATAATCATAACAACCGATAACAGAAGTGTTGGTGCTTTAGAACCGCCAGGTGAACCCATACAACTCGAATAATCATAACAACCGATAACAGAAGTGTTGGTGTGTTAGAACCGACACGTGAATCCATTCAACAAGAATAATCTTATGAACCGATAACAGAAGTGTTGGTGCGTTAGAACGGACAGGTGAATCCATACAACTTGAATAATCATAACAACCGATAACAGAAGTGATGGTGCGTTACAACCGACAGGTGATTCCATACAACTTGAATAATCATAAGAACCGATAACAGAAGTGTTGGTGCATTAGAACCAAAAGGTGAACCCATACAACTCGAATAATCATAACAACTGATAACATAAGTGTTGGTGCGTTAGGACCGACTGGTGAACCCATAGAACTCAAATAATAATACCAACCGATAACATAAGTGTTGGCGCGTTAGAACCGACCCGTGAATCCATACAAATCGAATAATTATATGAACCGATAACAGAAGTCTTGGTGCGTTAGAACCGACACTTGAATCCATACAACTTGAATAATCATGACAACCGATAACAGAAGTGTTGGTGCGTTAGAACTGACAGGTGAATCCATACAACTTGAATAATCATAACAACCGATAACAGAAGTGTTGGTGCGTTAGAGCCGACACGTGAATCCATACAACTCGAATAATCATAACAACCGATAACAGAAGTGTTGGTGCGTTAGAACCGACACGTGAATCCATAAAACTCGAATAATCATAAGAACCGATAACAGAAGTGTTGGTGCGTTAGAACCGACAAGTGAATCCATACAACTTGAATAATCATAACAACCGATAACAGAAGTGATAGTGCGTTAGAACCGACACGTGATTCCATATAACTTGAATAATCATAAGAACCGATAGCAGAAGTGTTGGTGCGTTAGAACCGACATGTGAATCCATACAACTTGAATAATCATAACAACCGATAACAGAAGTGTTGGTGCTTTAGAACCGCCAGGTGAACCCATACAACTAGAATAATCATAACAACCGATAACATAAGTGTTGGTGCGTTAAAACCGATAGGTGAATCCATATAACTCGAATAATCATAATAACCGATAACAGAAGTGTTGGTGCATTAGAACCGACAAGTGAATCCATAAAACTCGAATAATCATAAGAACCGATAACAGAAGTGTTGGTGCGTTAGGACCGACAGGTGAACCCATACAACTCCAATAATCATAACAACCGATAACAGGAGTGTTGGTGCGTTAGAACCGACACGTGAATCCATACAACTCGAATAGTCATATGAACCGATAATAGAAGTGTTGGTGCATTAGAACCGACAGCTGAATCCATACAACTCGAATAATCATAACAACCGATAACAGAAATGTTGGTGCGTTAGAACCGACAGGTGAATCCATACAACTTGAATAATCATAAAAACCGATAACAGAAGTGTTGTTGCGTTAGAACCAAAAGGTGAACCCACACAACTCGAATAATCATAACAACCGAAAACAGAAGTGTTGGTGTGTTAGGACCGACAGGTGAACCCATACAACTCTAATAATAATAACAACCGATAACAAAAGTGTTGGTGCGTTAGAACCGACACGTGAATCCATTCAACAAGAATAATCATACGAACCGATAACAGAAGTGTTGGTGCGTTAAAACCGACAGGTGAATCCATACAACTTGAATAATCATAACAACCGATAACAGAAGTGTTGGTGCGTTAGAACCGACAGGTGAATCCATACAAATTGAATGAACCGATAACAGAAGTGTTGGTGCGTTAGAACCAAAAGGTAAACCCATACAACTCGAATAATCATAACAACCGATAACAGAAGTGTTGGTGCGTTAGGACCAACAGGTGAACCCATACAACTCGAATAATCATAACAACCGATAACAGAAGTGTTGGTGCATTAGAACGGACACGTGAATCCATAGAACTCGAATAATCATATGAACCGATAATAGAAGTGTTGGTGCGTTAGAACCGACAGGTGAATCCATACAACTTGAATAATCGTAACAATCGATAATAGAATTGTTGGTGTGTTAGAACCGATAGGTGAATCCATACAACTTTAATAATCATAAGAACCGATAATAGAAGTGTTTGTGCGTTAGAATCAAAAGGTGAACCCATACAACTCGAATAATCATAACAACCGATAACAGAAGTGTTGGTGCGTTAAAACCGATAGGTGAATCCAAACAACTCGAATAATCATAACAACCGATAACAGAAGTGTTGGTGCGTTAGAGCCTACAAGTGAATCCATACAACTTGAATAATCATATGAACCGATAAAATAAGTGTTGGTGCGTTAGGACCGGCAGGTGAACCCATACAACTCAAATAATCATAAAAACCGATAATAGAAGTGTTTGTGCGTTAGAACCGACACGTGAATCCATACAACTCGAATAGTCATATGATCCGATAACAGAATTGTTGGTGCGTTAGAACCGACAGCTGAATCCATACAACTCGAATAATCATAACAACTGATAACAGAAATGTTGATGCGTTAGAACCGACAGGTGAATCCATACAACTTGAATAATCATAAGAACCGATAACAGAAGTGTTGCTGCGTTAGAACCAAAAGGTGAACCCATACAACTCGAATAATCATAACAACCGATAACAGAAGTGTTGATGCGTTAGGACCGCCAGGTGAACCCATACAACTCGAATAATCATAACAACCGATAACAGAAGTGTTGGTGTGTTAGAACCGACACGTGAATCCATTCAACAAGAATAATCTTATGAACCGAAAACAGAAGTGTTGGTGCGTTAGAACGGACAGGTGAATCCATACAACTTGAATAATCATAACAACCGATAACAGAAGTGATGGTGCGTTACAACCGACAGGTGATTCCATACAACTTGAATAATCATAAGAACCGATAACAGAAGTGTTGGTGCGTTAGAACCAAAAGGTGAACCCATACAACTCAAATAATCATAACAACTGATAACATAAGTGTTGGTACGTTAGGACCGACAGGTGAACCCATACAACTAAAATAATAATACCAACCGATAACATAAGTGTTGGTGCGTTAGAACTGACCCTAGAATCCATACAAATCGAATAATTATATGAACCGATAACAGAAGTCTTGGTGCGTTAGAACCGACACTTGAATCCATACAACTTGAATAATCATGACAACCGATAACAGAAGTGTTGGTGCGTTAGAACCGACAGGTGAATCCATACAACTTGAATAATCATAACAACCGATAACAGAAGTGTTGGTGCGTTAGAGCCGACACATGAATCCATACAACTCGAATAATCATAACAACCGATAACAGAAGTGTTGGTGCGTTAGAACCGACACGTGAATCCATAAAACTCGAATAATCATAAGAACCGATAACAGAAGTGTTGGTGCATTAGAACCGACAGGTGAATCCATACAACTTGAATAATCATAACAACCGATAACAGAAGTGATAGTGCGTTAGAACCGACACGTGATTCCATATAACTTGAATAATCATAAGAACCGATAACAGAAGTGTTGGTGCGTTAGAACCAAAAGGTGAACCCATACAATTCGAATAATCATTACAACCGATAACAGAAATATTGGTGCGTTAGAACTGACAGGTGAATCCATACAACTTGAATAATCATAAGAACCGATAATAGAAGTGTTGCTGCGTTAGAACCAAAAGGTGAACCCATACAACTCGAATAATCATAACAACCGATAACAGAAGTGTTGGTGCGTTAGGACCGACAGGTGAACCCATACAACCCGAATAATCATAACAACCGATCACAGAAGTGTTGGTGCGTTAGAACCGACACGTGAATCCATTCAACAAGAATAATCATATGAACCGTTAACAGAAGTGTTGGTGCGTTAGAACCAAAAGGTGAACCCATACAACTCGAATAATCATAACAACCGATAACAGAATTGATAGTGCGTTAGAACCGACACGTGATTCCATATAACTTGAATAATCATAAGAACCGATAACAGAAGTGTTGGTGCGTTAGAACCAAAAGGTGAACCCATACAATTCGAATAATCATTACAACCGATAACAGAAATGTTGATGCGTTAGAACCGACAGGTGAATCCATACAACTTGAATAATCATAAGAACCGATAACAGAAGTGTTGCTGCGTTAGAACCAAAAGGTGAACCCATACAACTCGAATAATCATAACAACCGATAACTGAAGTGTTGATGCGTTAGGACCGCCAGGTGAACCCATACAACTCGAATAATCATAACAACTGATAACAGAAGTGTTGGTGTGTTAGAATCGACACGTGAATCCATTCAACAAGAATAATCTTATGAACCGATAACAGAAGTGTTGGTGCGTTAGAACGGACAGGTGAATCCATACAACTTGAATAATCATAACAACCGATAACAGAAGTGATGGTGCGTTACAACCGACAGGTGATTCCATACAACTTGAATAATCATAAGAACCGATAACAGAAGTGTTGGTGCGTTAGAACCAAAAGGTGAACCCATACAATTCGAATAATCATTACAACCGATAACAGAAATGTTGATGCGTTAGAACCGACAGGTGAATCCATACAACTTGAATAATCATAAGAACCGATAACAGAAGTGTTGCTGCGTTAGAACCAAAAGGTGAACCCATACAACTCGAATAATCATAACAACCGATAACTGAAGTGTTGATGCGTTAGGACCGCCAGGTGAACCCATACAACTCGAATAATCATAACAACCGATAACAGAAGTGTTGGTGTGTTAGAATCGACACGTGAATCCATTCAACAAGAATAATCTTATGAACCGATAACAGAAGTGTTGGTGCGTTAGAACGGACAGGTGAATCCATACAACTTGAATAATCATAACAACCGATAACAGAAGTGATGGTGCGTTACAACCGACAGGTGATTCCATACAACTTGAATAATCATAAGAACCGATAACAGAAGTGTTGGTGCGTTAGAACCAAAAGGTGAACCCATACAACTCGAATAATCATAACAACTGATAACATAAGTGTTGGTGCGTTAGGACCGACAGGTGAACCCATACAACTCAAATAATAATACCAACCGATAACATAAGTGTTGGCGCGTTAGAACCGACCCGTGAATCCATACAAATCGAATAATTATATGAACCGATAACAGAAGTCTTGGTGCGTTAGAACCGACACTTGAATCCATACAACTTGAATAATCATGACAACCGATAACAGAAGTGTTGGTGCGTTAGAACTGACAGGTGAATCCATACAACTTGAATAATCATAACAACCGATAACAGAAGTGTTGGTGCGTTAGAGCCGACACGTGAATCCATACAACTCGAATAATCATAACAACCGATAACAGAAGTGTTGGTGCGTTAGAACCGACACGTGAATCCATAAAACTCGAATAATCATAAGAACCGATAACAGAAGTGTTGGTGCGTTAGAACCGACAGGTGAATCCATACAACTTGAATAATCATAACAACCGATAACAGAAGTGATAGTGCGTTAGAACCGACACGTGATTCCATATAACTTGAATAATCATAAGAACCGATAACAGAAGTGTTGGTGCGTTAGAACCAAAAGGTGAACCCATACAATTCGAATAATTATTACAACCGATAACAGAAGTGTTGATGCGTTAGGACCGCCAGGTGAACCCATACAACTCGAATAATCATAACAACCGATAACAGAAGTGTTGGTGTGTTAGAACCGACACGTGAATCCATTCAACAAGAATAATCTTATGAACCGAAAACAGAAGTGTTGGTGCGTTAGAACGGACAGGTGAATCCATACAACTTGAATAATCATAACAACCGATAACAGAAGTGATGGTGCGTTACAACCGACAGGTGATTCCATACAACTTGAATAATCATAAGAACCGATAACAGAAGTGTTGGTGCGTTAGAACCAAAAGGTGAACCCATACAACTCAAATAATCATAACAACTGATAACATAAGTGTTGGTACGTTAGGACCGACAGGTGAACCCATACAACTAAAATAATAATACCAACCGATAACATAAGTGTTGGTGCGTTAGAACTGACCCTAGAATCCATACAAATCGAATAATTATATGAACCGATAACAGAAGTCTTGGTGCGTTAGAACCGACACTTGAATCCATACAACTTGAATAATCATGACAACCGATAACAGAAGTGTTGGTGCGTTAGAACCGACAGGTGAATCCATACAACTTGAATAATCATAACAACCGATAACAGAAGTGTTGGTGCGTTAGAGCCGACACGTGAATCCATACAACTCGAATAATCATAACAACCGATAACAGAAGTGTTGGTGCGTTAGAACCGACACGTGAATCCATAAAACTCGAATAATCATAAGAACCGATAACAGAAGTGTTGGTGCGTTAGAACCGACAGGTGAATCCATACAACTTGAATAATCATAACAACCGATAACAGAAGTGATAGTGCGTTAGAACCGACACGTGATTCCATATAACTTGAATAATCATAAGAACCGATAACAGAAGTGTTGGTGCGTTAGAACCAAAAGGTGAACCCATACAATTCGAATAATCATTACAACCGATAACAGAAATATTGGTGCGTTAGAACTGACAGGTGAATCCATACAACTTGAATAATCATAAGAACCGATAATAGAAGTGTTGCTGCGTTAGAACCAAAAGGTGAACCCATACAACTCGAATAATCATAACAACCGATAACAGAAGTGTTGGTGCGTTAGGACCGACAGGTGAACCCATACAACCCGAATAATCATAACAACCGATCACAGAAGTGTTGGTGCGTTAGAACCGACACGTGAATCCATTCAACAAGAATAATCATATGAACCGTTAACAGAAGTGTTGGTGCGTTAGAACCAAAAGGTGAACCCATACAACTCGAATAATCATAACAACCGATAACAGAATTGATAGTGCGTTAGAACCGACACGTGATTCCATATAACTTGAATAATCATAAGAACCGATAACAGAAGTGTTGGTGCGTTAGAACCAAAAGGTGAACCCATACAATTCGAATAATCATTACAACCGATAACAGAAATGTTGATGCGTTAGAACCGACAGGTGAATCCATACAACTTGAATAATCATAAGAACCGATAACAGAAGTGTTGCTGCGTTAGAACCAAAAGGTGAACCCATACAACTCGAATAATCATAACAACCGATAATTGAAGTGTTGATGCGTTAGGACCGCCAGGTGAACCCATACAACTCGAATAATCATAACAACCGATAACAGAAGTGTTGGTGTGTTAGAATCGACACGTGAATCCATTCAACAAGAATAATCTTATGAACCGATAACAGAAGTGTTGGTGCGTTAGAACGGACAGGTGAATCCATACAACTTGAATAATCATAACAACCGATAACAGAAGTGATGGTGCGTTACAACCGACAGGTGATTCCATACAACTTGAATAATCATAAGAACCGATAACAGAAGTGTTGGTGCGTTAGAACCAAAAGGTGAACCCATACAACTCGAATAATCATAACAACTGATAACATAAGTGTTGGTGCGTTAGGACCGACAAGTGAACCCATACAACTCAAATAATAATACCAACCGATAACAAATGTGTTGGCGCGTTAGAACCGACCCGTGAATCCATACAAATCGAATAATTATATGAACCGATAACAGAAGTCTTGGTGCGTTAGAACCGACACTTGAATCCATACAACTTGAATAATCATGACAACCGATAACAGAAGTGTTGGTGCGTTAGAACTGACAGGTGAATCCATACAACTTGAATAATCATAACAACCGATAACAGAAGTGTTGGTGCGTTAGAGCCGACACGTGAATCCATACAACTCGAATAATCATAACAACCGATAACAGAAGTGTTGGTGCGTTAGAACCGACACGTGAATCCATAAAACTCGAATAATCATAAGAACCGATAACAGAAGTGTTGGTGCGTTAGAACCGACAGGTGAATCCATACAACTTGAATAATCATAACAACCGATAACAGAAGTGATAGTGCGTTAGAACCGACACGTGATTCCATATAACTTGAATAATCATAAGAACCGATAACAGAAGTGTTGGTGCGTAAGAACCAAAAGGTGAACCCATACAATTCGAATAATTATTACAACCGATAACAGAAATATTGGTGCGTTAGAACTGACAGGTGAATCCATACAACTTGAATAATCATAAGAACCGATAATAGAAGTGTTGCTGCGTTAGAACCAAAAGGTGAACCCGTACAACTCGAATAATCATAACAACTGATAACAGAAGTGTTGGTGCGTTAGGACCGACAGGTGAACCCATACAACCCGAATAATCATAACAACCGATCACAGAAGTGTTGGTGCGTTAGAACCGACACGTGAATCCATTCAACAAGAATAATCATATGAACCGTTAACAGAAGTGTTGGTGCGTTAGAACCAAAAGGTGAACCCATACAACTCGAATAAACATAACAACCGATAACAGAATTGATAGTGCGTTAGAACCGACACGTGATTCCATATAACTTGAATAATCATAAGAACCGATAACAGAAGTGTTGGTGCGTTAGAACCAAAAGGTGAACCCATACAATTCGAATAATCATTACAACCGATAACAGAAATGTTGATGCGTTAGAACCGACAGGTGAATCCATACAACTTGAATAATCATAAGAACCGATAACAGAAGTGTTGCTGCGTTAGAACCAAAAGGTGAACCCATACAACTCGAATAATCATAACAACCGATAATTGAAGTGTTGATGCGTTAGGACCGCCAGGTGAACCCATACAACTCGAATAATCATAACAACCGATAACAGAAGTGTTGGTGTGTTAGAATCGACACGTGAATCCATTCAACAAGAATAATCTTATGAACCGATAACAGAAGTGTTGGTGCGTTAGAACGGACAGGTGAATCCATACAACTTGAATAATCATAACAACCGATAACAGAAGTGATGGTGCGTTACAACCGACAGGTGATTCCATACAACTTGAATAATCATAAGAACCGATAACAGAAGTGTTGGTGCGTTAGAACCAAAAGGTGAACCCATACAACTCGAATAATCATAACAACTGATAACATAAGTGTTGGTGCGTTAGGACCGACAAGTGAACCCATACAACTCAAATAATAATACCAACCGATAACATAAGTGTTGGCGCGTTAGAACCGACCCGTGAATCCATACAAATCGAATAATTATATGAACCGATAACAGAAGTCTTGGTGCGTTAGAACCGACACTTGAATCCATACAACTTGAATAATCATGACAACCGATAACAGAAGTGTTGGTGCGTTAGAACTGACAGGTGAATCCATACAACTTGAATAATC
>JARJIL010000181.1:0-26862 GCA_038502395.1 Dittrichia graveolens | reverse complement strand
AAGTCGCATGGACCTAATTTCTACATGTGAAAGTCGCATGAGCATACTGAAAGTCGCATGGAGTGACATGTAAGTCGCATAGCACAAGTTCTAAAGTCGCATGGGTATACATTCAACATACATAAGTCGCATGAACATAATGAAAGTCGCATGGCACAAACTATAGGTCGCATAGCACATTGAAAGTCGCATGAACACTACAAAGGTCGCATGGATTCATGCGTAGGTCGCATGGAGCATATGGAAGTCGCATGAAGCATCATCTTCACCATCAGTTCATTATTTCTAAAACCCAAACTCCATAGCCACAATCCTAACTCTTTCAAAACTTAACCAAATCGCTATATTTTTGTTCCAAAACATTTCTCCATTCGTTTAGTTACTTCTTTCAAGATTTAACTATATTTCATCAAGTAAGAAGGATCATATCATAAATTCTCTCTCTAGTTCTTCATAAACCCATAACTTCCAAAACCCAGAACAAAACTTAAGCTAGCATCATTTAATCAAGATAAACTTATAGCTACAATACCACAATGAGATAGGAATCATTACCTGATGATTTCCTTGCAAATTCCTTGAGTTTCCAACGATTCTTGATGGCTCCTTCTTCTTCTCGTGGGTTTGAAAACACACACAAACACAGAGAAATCTCTTGGTTTGAATGAATGGAACAGTAGAGTGTTGGGGGCTGTGCCCTAATTGGCTTTATATACTATCCCTCAAGAGGCCTAAGCCCAACATTAAACAATTAAGCCCATAGTTCCAATACTCCAATTACATACACATCACTAGTCCATAATCCACTTTATTTATCCACTCAAGTCCATAGTATCTAAAATACTTCATAACTAAGTGCACAAGTCAACACAACTTATATTTTCTCAATAAAATATTCTTTTTATTTATTTACAGGAATTCGGGTATTACAATATCTTTGGGTTAGAAGAGGATTTAAAATGTTCTTGTAAATATAATATAATGAAGAAATACATAAACTTCAATTCAATTCCAAGATATGAAAATAAATATGTTAAACTTATACATCAATAGAAGAAGCAGAATTAGATCAAAACCATATATTATTTCAAAAGTACATAAAATGCTTAAGTCTATAACTACTTAAGATTTAATAAGAGAAATAGATAATTTAAACCTAGAAATTAAAAGTCTAAAAAGGATAATGAAAATCTTGAACTTAAATTATCTGTTTTAACAAAAGGTAAATAGCCAGAAATAAACCAGGAAAATGAGGATAAGCTGTTTTTTAATCAAACTTTGGAAGTAATGAATTCACAAAAATGGTTAGTAAAAGTAAATTTACACATAAATAATAGTTTAAGAAAAGAATTTACAGCTTTAGTTGATATTGAAGATCTTAACTATATACAGGAAAGATTGATTCCTACAAAATATTATGAAAAAAACTATACATTCTTTAAGTGCAGCTAATGAGCAGAAACTAAATATTCAATTTAAATTGTCAAATGTAATAATTTTTTAGGATGAAATATGTATTCCTACAAGTTTTTATTAGTTAAAAGTATGACAAAGAAATGATATTAGGAACTCTTTTTACGGAAAAATTTTATCCATTAAATATGTTAATGGCATGGAATTATAGGCACATTTTAAGGAAGGGAGTTAAAATTTAATTTTTTTACTCAACCTTTTACAAGAATGTTAACACAAGTTAAAGATATGTTTATAGCAAATCAAATAAACAAATTAATTTCCTTAAGGATTTAGTTTCTAAAAGTGTACCGAAGTTATCACTTTTTGCTATTGTATACACGTACCTAACTTTCAAAACTATCTTTCAATGTACTTAACCTACTATAACTACCATTGAGTAGGTAACCGGTAAGTTCTTTTATTTTTACTTTTTTTAAATTACACATTTGCCACCTCATAATATTCAAGAACATCTTCATTTTAGTGTTCTTCCTTCAAGACCAAATCGATTTGGATATACCATAAAATCTGGATATACCATAAAATCTTAGTGTTCTTCCTTCGCTAAAATCGATTTGAATCATAACAATTAAAACAAGATGAAGAATCAAACAAGAACCCTAAAATCTCAATCTGGTAATGAAAATTTTGAATAGATTCAAACATATGAAACACAAACATGAACTCACAAAGAAGAACCTAGAACCAAGAACTCATATCTAGGTTCAAATATATTCAAACAATCAAAACACAAATAAGAATCAAGAACCAATAACTAAAATTTGGGTTTGAAAATTGAACAAGAACTTACAAACAAGAACCGAGAACCAACAACTCTTATATGGGTTCGAAAATCGAACAAGAACTCACAAACAATTAAAACACAAAGCAGGTATCATAAAACCAAAATCGTGTTGAAGAAAACCCAAAATTAGATGAATCAAAACTTACGTGGAAACCCTAAATCGTGTTGAAGAACCATCCAAGAACAAGAACAATTGTCTGCGGCGAAACCATTAACTGGTGCTTCACAAGGACCAATTTCAATTTATTTCCATTACTTTCTGCTTCACAAGGATTTCAATGAACAAGACTATATTTGCAGATTCAAGTTTTTAATCCATTTGTTATTATTATTGTCGATGGTGGTGGTGGTAGTGGTAGTGGTGGTGGTGGGCTAGCTACTGCTGGAAGTTGATGGTGGTGGTGTTGTCGGTAGTGGCGGTTATGCCGGCCAAATTTCAATCGCAGATCTAGGTAGCTGATGAAGAATCGATGGTGGTGGTGGTTCCCAACTTCAATCTGGGTATGATATTATTGCTTTTATTTTTATTATTATTCCATGTCATTTACCACCTAACTCACCACGCAAGAAAAATTGATAACAAATCACTAGCCACATCATGTTTACTTGTTACACCTAAGCACAGAGGAGGTGATAAGTAACTTGGTATATCAAATGGTAGTTATAGTAAGTTTGATACAGTGAATGATAGTTTTGAAAGTTTGGTATACACAATAGTAAAAAGTGACAATTTAAGTATACTTTCAGAGACTAAACCATTTTCTTAAAGAGGAAATACAATCCATAACAACCGAAGAAAAAAAATATAAAATCCTAAATCACAAGATAAAGTAAAATACTTACATATCAATTTTCATTAAAAATATGTAATGATGATTCAAATGCCTTTTCGGTATAGAAAAGACATTGTTTAGTCTTCCATTTGAAGATGATTTCAATGAAAACCAAATTCCTACAAAGGTTAGACCAATGAATTCAATATATTTAGAACTATGTAAAAAAGAAATAGCTTCTTTGTTACAGAAAAAATTAATAAGATCATTAAAATCTCAATGATGTTGTATCACTTTTTATGTTAATCTATATCTATATATATACTAAAACAAAATCTTTCAAAGCCGAGTTGACATTGCCCATTATTCTCTATTGTAAAAATTGAAGCAAATTAAGCTGGCTCATGATACGACGTGGCTTGATTTGAGGTCATTTGTGTTTCAGTGCCATTTGAGTGTCTTTGTGTACATTTAGTTTTGCTTCTCATTCATCATAAATCCTCATTGATGCTACGTCGGTTACTGATTGAGATTATAAACTCATTGACGGTATGTTGGTTACTAATTCAAGTGTAACGTATCGTCCCTATTGTGGAACCTTCACCAAGTAGTACATACAAATATTGCCCTACTGTTATTGGTTCTCATCGTTCCCTTCATACTCACGGCCACACTCACCAACGAGGGGATAGGGATTGGATAGGAGAGTTTAACAACCGATTCTTTCATCTTTTTCAATGAATGTGACGATGAAGTTACTTTATACAAGCAGTTGCGACAACAACCGATTTGGATTCCTAGACGCTGATTGAAGTGCATGGTACGTTGAATGTCACTATCGGTTGCCATAAATGAACCAATTTGGAATCCTTATGTCTATTAGTACCATTGATTGAAACAGTTCAAGAGAGAGAATGAAGAACTACAGACAACCATTTATTAGTAAATGAATCGAAATTGATTTCCTATGCAGCGTTAGAAGTTTTATTCAATGTATACAGATCATTTTCTTCCAAAAGTTACCGGAGATTCCTTTGTCTCGTGATTTGGAAAGATCATGATATTTTTTATCTACCAATCTGTAGTTCCAATCTCATGACCTTTTGTTTTCTCCATCATGTAACAGCTTATTTTGAAATTCTTCAATGTTTTTAAAATCTTTTTTGTTTCGGTAATTAAATACAACAAGAATAAAATAATGATGATTGCTTCCCATGTTATGTTTTTACCTATTCTTTATTGGAGTTGTTTAAACCATGATGCTATCATCTATCACTTGGAATTGCTTCGATTGAATAACAAAATAACTAAAATAAGCCCTGTATAACGCATCATGACTCGTTACAAGTTCGTGTGACCCATTATAACTCATCATGACCCATAAACTAACAAAGCAAAAATTGAATAACCAAACAACTAAAATAAGCCACAAATAACTTATCGTGACCCGCTACAAGTTAATATAACCCATTATAATTCATCATGACCCTTAAACTAATAAAGTATGAAGTATTCGCATATTGGTAAATGAGACTAAACAAATATTTTGCATTATTTACATGTGGAGGTTATGATGTGCGTGAATGCCTACTAGAAGTTACCGTTCCATAAGGTTTATGTCCAATTCCTTTGATGTTTCCCCGTCGAGCTCCTAGGATCTTTTCAAATATGGTTGCCTCGTCCACTAGGGTTGGATTGCTCGAGGAGGCAAAGAGTTGAGTTTGTAAACTAAGCTCATCCACTAAAGCATTTTGTTTTACAAAGATGATTATAATTTACATTTAAATAAAAAACGTTAAAATACTTACTTAATTTTGCTCGACTCTTGGGTCGTCGAATTCCCCATTTTGGTTGACAAATTTGACACTCATTCGAGTATGAACAATCACGGGAGCATTCATGGTGTTCATTATAAGTTTATAACATCATTTTTAGTTTTTCATCGTGAGGATCACCGGCGCCTTGATGGTGTTGACTTTGGTATTCATGGCGATTACTATGGGGTTGGGGTGAGTGTTTGATAAAAAATTGATTATTTCGGTTAGTTTTATATGTTTATATGGTGTAATTAAAGGCTCGAAAATTGAATTATGCAATTTAAATGTTGTAATTTTGTAATAACTATATGGTTTTAAGTGAGTTTTTAATTGATATGAAAAACTGTAATAATTATGGAATTCGAAACCAGCTATGTTGATTTTGATTTTGTATTGAAATTTGCCATTAATTTTGATTATGTTTTGAAAATTGCCGGCTAACCCATATATAAAGAATCATTTTCCTTTATTCTATAAAAAATTTGATTTATATGTAGTATGTTGACTTTATGAAATATTGTTAATAAGGGGATAAAACTCAGTGTTTTGGCCAGAGAAAATGTTACGAAAAACTTCTGTACCAAAAATGATGACCAAAAGTGAACCGATGAAAACCGTCATTGACGGTTACAAAAACCACCAAATAACTGCTATAAATTGGGTGGGTAAAAAACCAGGTCAAAAACGAGTCAGGGCTCTGTCCCTTGGACCCTACCAACAGTGGCGTTGCCCCTCGACCCCCGTCATTCGAAGCCCCTAAATAAGAGTGTACTTTAAATCCAAACAAGTGTGCACTCCGCCTCATTCTTGGTTCAATATTAATCAAGATTACATTGGTCAACAAGTACATTCCATTATACTTAACTAATATTGTTGATAAAAATTACCAACATAATGTTTGAAAATTGAATTCAAAGCATGATAAAAAAAATAAAGTACAATGGAGAACAATCAATCCCCTTGATATTAGGGATTAGGATCAATTAACGAGAAGGAGGATCTCGAAGAAAGAGGAGAGAACAATTGAGAAGATTACTGAACAGCTGTAACCCTTTCAAAAACAACCAAAGCCTTGGACAAACAATTGCAATATAGTCCTCAAGACTTCTATGTTTAAGCTTTACCCACTCCACTTTACTCGAAATTTTATACGCACCCTAAACATCATCAAGATGAATTATGCCATCTAGACTTTTGGTTTTGTGTTCACTCAAAGTAAAAAAATTCTCTTGTTTGTTTTGCCTTGTGACAAACCTCACAAGGCAACAAAGACTCGTCCCCTAGATGTAGTTTGTTTTTCAAAACATAAAGAACGTGTTGAGATGGGTGACCTAACCTATTATGCCAAAGATATTTAGATTCCAAACCCATATTAGCATAATTGTTGTTATAACCGCTACAACGACTCTTTAAATCAAAATAGTATAACCCACCATGTTCACTACCGGTCCGCATGGTTTTCCTTTGAGATAAATCCCGAATATAACACTTGAATTCATCAAATCCAAAAAAATACTTGCCATATCTAGCCAACTTATGGACAAATAAAAGGTTAACATAGTATTGAGGAACAACCAAAACATCATACAAGGTTACTATCCTTGTAAGTTTTGAGTTTCCAATTTTTTTAACTTTAGCATTTGTACCGTTTAGATGGCCAATATTTAAATTTAAATCAAAGACATCAACCAAATTATCAAGATCTTGTTAGAAAATGTCATGTGCTGGTTTGCACAGGAGTCTATGACTAACCCAATTGAGAGTTATCATTATGGAAGAAACTATGCAAATTGAACCTTTACCTGCCATGTTTGCTTGTGGGGCATCAACATGCCTCTTTTCATTTAACAAACTTCTCAAAATTGACATTTGCTCGGGAGTGAAAGGAATGGATGGAACCAGAGGCTAAAATAGATCAAAAATTCTATTGTTTTGAATTTTTTTGTTGAATCTTTTATTGTTATCTTTTTTCTTGTAGTTATCCGGGTAACCAACTATTTTAAAACATTTTTCATTAGTATGACCTTTTATATTACAATTTTCACAAAAAAATAGAATTTGAAGAATTTCTACCACCCCTAATATCATTAGTTTTTGCCACAAATACACATGGATGTCCTTTATCACTTGATACATTTAATGAAACGCCCCTATGAGATTCTTCCTAGATATAATAACAAATGCTACCTTCACACTAGGTACGTGATTGTTAGTCCCAGATTGAGTACGCAACAACAAATGTTTGTAGAAGGGGGGTTGAATACAAACTTTAGCTTTTAAAAGTTAAAGACACACTTACGTACTTTTATATAATTCTTATTGATATGAATCAAGAATTACATGTACTAGAAGCGGAAATTTTAAGTACAATAAAAGGTGGCAATCAATTTGTCTAATACATAGACAAACTAACTCTAAAACAACTAATGTATATAGAGTGTTCAACACATGAATAAGTTTGAATCTACACAATGCTTATACTCTACGAAATTTCTCAACTGATGAGATTTTCTTTTAGTGTAGTAGAGACTTCACTTTGTTGTGTTGTGTAGTATTATTTGTTTGCATGTCCACCATGCATGAATATATATAGAAGTCTTGGTGGATCCGGTTGCATGAAGGTAAGAGACAAAGAGGATGTGGAAATATAATATTTTAATTGTAAAGGTAGTGGGTGAAAAGTAAAATTACTTTAATCAAAAGTATGATAAAAGTAATTGTACTTTTCTGCAAAAGTGCAACCCATTCACAATATAAAATATTAAAGACCACATCTACTGTCGTGTAGAAGTTTCTTTCCTTTTCCATGATTATACTTTAATCAACACCATGCTTCTGATTGATTTGACTTTACCAAGTATGGGATTACCAGCCATACTTAGTTGTTTGAACAAATCTTCAAGATCTTCAAAAAGTGCATTCTTACTTTTACAAACAAAGATCTAAGGCATAATAGAACAACACATGTTCTGCCTTTTACATATGACTTACAATCTGAAAAGATAGAGTAGATTTGACATTTTTCATGACTCAGCTAACAGATTGTACAAGGAACTCTGATATTCACTACTCAGTTGACAAAATATATCAGTTGATCACTCTTTGCTAGGACTCAGTTGATACAAATTGCTTAGCTGATCATATAAATGCTCAGATGTTCAATAGTAAGCTTAGGAGAACATAAGCTCATGTATTTGTATGATCAGTTGATCAAGAATGCTCAGCTTATCAATCAAATACATCAATTTATAAGGGGAGATTACTTGTATAAAGAAGGACTTACTTAGCTAATGCTCTGGGCCTCAGCTGATCCATTTGTTCACTCAGCTGATAGAGTAGGCACTCGGCTGCTCAGATTCTTCACTCAGCTGATCACTTTCTTCACTCAGCTGATCAATCTGTTTACTCAGCTGATGGAATATTATCAACAATTTTGCTCAGCTGATAGACTGTTTTCCTTAGCTGATGGTCTTCTTTACTTGTTTTCTTCATGTGATGCTCCTTGGCTGATATCCTTTGGCTGATACATTGAGTAGGATCTGATGCTCAGCTGATGGCTTATTTTCCTCAGCTGATGGTTCCATACTTAGCATATTTTTACATAAACCGATTCAAACAACACATGTTTGAATTCTTTCTAAGTCATACTGAATGTAGGGTTTAGTTATCATCAAATACTATGTTTTAGGATAGGCAGAGTTGATTATTAGGGTGAAGTGATTATCTCCCCAACAGTGATCCCTAGTGAGAATATTACTTCTAGTAGGTAAATAAAAATCATCTAGACCCATCAAAAATTGCATTAACTTCATCAAATCATTATGATCCCTAAATCCTTTTGAAGCATCACAAGTGTAAACACGAAGTCTAACCAAGACATCAAATTGTTTCCAAACAGAATTCACCTTGTGACAATAATCAGAAATGGATGATCCATTTTGACTTAATGAATAAATTTTATGATGGAGATCAAACATGACAACACCATCTATTTTATCATAGGTTTCTTTGAGTTCTTGCCATTCAGTTGAAGCATCCTTAGAAAAAATCTGACCCCGTATAAATCTTCACTTATAGAACTCAAAATCCAAGACAACACAACATTGTTGCATCTATCCCATTGTTTTTCTAAAACTTTATTATCATAAGGTTTCATAGTTATACCATCTATAAATCCAATTTTATTTTTTGTTTCTAAAGAAAGTATCATGGCACAAGACCAAACATTATAGTATTCTGTTCCAACCAATTTAAACGAAATTAAAGGAGCACTACTAATATCACTTGCGTGCAAAAACAAAGGATCACCGAAGTCCAATTTGCTTACTTGGGTGACCTCATAGTCAAAATCAAGATCACTCATAGTAATGTAAAGAAGGAGAAACAGTCAATCACAAGCAAAAAACAAAAAGTTAAAAAACAAATTAATTTCCACATAGAGATCCTTGTCTATAGTCCAAGTATCCTCACTACGGGCAGTTTACCCCTGTCCAACACAAGAGCTCGTAGGAGGAGGTACTTGCTACTGAATAGGGATGGAAAAAATACTCGATCCTGACATGAATACCCGAACCCAAAACTTTTGGGACAGGATTAGGGACGTGTAAATGGAATGGGACCAGGTATAGAAAAAATTTTAGTAATGGGATACCCGATACCTACGGGTATACTCGCAACTTGGATGGTTATTTAGTAATGGGATACCCGGGGTGGGACGAGACCAGTTATAGGACATGGTAGGAAAAGAAAGACTTACAATCGGAGCTAAACAACAATGAAACAGGTCAAAAAATCCCTTCAACGGAGTCTTACCAGAAAATGTTAATTGCAGCGGAGAAGATGACTTACGATCGGGTCTTTTCAGGTTAAAGAAAGAAAAAATAGGTGTCTTTAGGACATATCACAGCAAGAGACTCAAACAGATACTCGATATAGGGCAAACAAACCCTAATTTGAAAGAGAAGGAACCAGCGAGATTAGGAAAGAACAAACCCTAACTCGTCTATTTAGTCCCGAATTGAGAATGCCACAATGAGCACAGAGTCGTTCATAACCTAGCTATGATACCATGAAACAAAATCAACTCTCCAATAACATAAGTAGAGATTCTATCTGTCTTCAAATGAACTCCCAAATGTTTGATTTATAGGTAGCCAATGATGCTAAATAAGGAAACAATCAATCCCCTTGATATTAGGGATTAGGATCAATTAGCCAGAAGAAGGATGCCGAAGAAAGATGAGAGAACAACATATATAGGAGAATATTACTGAATAACTACAACCCTTTCAGAAACAACCGAAGCCTTGGACAAACAATTGCAGTATAGTCCTCAGGACTTCTATGTTTAACCTTTAGCGACTCCACTTTAAAAACCTACATAATATTGGATTTAATCTTGATTATTTTTTTAGTAGTATTAGTATTTTAGAATTTGTTTTATTTAGTTTGATTAATAGTTTGAATTGGTAGCTCACTCACCGAATTTCTTGGCTTTGTACGTGGGGTATATGCATATGAGGAGTGGGTCAAAAGTAGAGCATTTTGTTGCTAAATTTTGTGCTGCACCTTGAGTTTGTAAAAGCTATTTATAGCCTCCTCTCTTATGAATAAAGTAGACTTTTTCTTCCTTAAAAGGTTTCCTGCAGCCTTCATTTTCTCCTTTCTTATCATATTAGAATTATTTAATTTCTGCCATTGGTATACTCACGAGTTTGAGAGTCACTTTTGCACTCTAATTTCCAACACTTAGTATCAGAGCAATTGACTTGTATTGTGAGTTTGTCGAGGAGATTCTTTGTGAGCCAAGCAAATGTATGTGAAGAACACAATGACGTTTAGCAGTTTCTGTTTCACACAGATAAGGAGGGAAGATATATGTGACTAACTAAGGGAAGATCTGTATGGTGAACTTTTGTTTGAACATCTGTGTGAAGTTGACGAAAGTGAGAACTTATGTGGAGAAAAATCTGTGAGGATTTCTATGTGAAGGCCGAAAAAAAGGAGAAGAAAAAGTAAGATATGGCAGAAGAAAGTGGTAGTGGTCCAATTGTATTAACAAGAAATCAAAGCAATGTTCCCTTGCAATGTCCTAAGTTAACCGTTACTAATTACAGAGTTGGTCAATAATGTTGGAGTCGATTCTACAAGCATACAGTTTATGGGAAGCTATTGATCTGGTAACGGAGGAGCATTCGTAGCTAAGAATAATTTAATGGCAAGATCATTCGTGTTTCAAACCTTACCCGAAGATGTGTTACTTTAAGTGGCAAAGTATAAGGAAGCTAAAGATGTGTGGGAAGCGCTTCATTTGCGGTATTTGGGAGCCAAAAGAGTTCAAAAGGCAAGACTTCAAACTCTTAGAACCAAGTTAGAAATGTTGAAGATGGATGAAAAGGAATGGATTGATGAATTTTCAGGCAAACTTAGTGGGATTGCTACAAAGTTTCAAAGTCTCGAGTCAAGTTTGGAAGATGAGATAGTGGTAAGAAAGTTACTTAACTAGGTGCCAAAGAAATTTTTACACATTGTAGCTTCCATTGAACAATACTCGAAGAAAATATTAAATACAACATCTTGAAAGAGAAAATATTTATTTTATTTATATATTTTTATTTGAAAATCATATTTTCCTTATCAAACCTTATACTTTAAACACACATTTCTAATATGTATTTTACTTTTAATTAGTTAATAATTTAATAAAACTTTGTAGATCATTAATTTATTAGATAAAAAGATTTAAAAAGTTAGTTAAGATCATTATAGAAAATATCATATTTAGTAAATTTTATAAATATCTAAAAATAATTTTATTAGTGTTAGTAAAAAACTAAAAAAAATTAGATTAATTATTAAATTTTGTTCCATGATTGAATGAGAAAAACACCCTCCCCATGAAATGAAACGGAAGAAATCACATTCCTTATGTAATGATTCACTCCATTTCTGCGTAATTAACAAACAAATTTTTTCATTACGGCGAAATAACTTATTGCATTCCCTTTTTCAATCATTAATACCAAACACTACCTTAAGAAATTGAAGGAAGTAAACTGGAATTAAAAAAAGTCAATTTTACCCTTCCATCAATCCAATGATTTTCCTCTATATTACATTTCATTGATTAATTGATCGTAGGGTCTAGAAAGCTTCTGGCGTTTTTCGCAAAATAGGAATTCTCACATAAAACATCCTCTATATATATATATATATATATATATATATATATATATATAGTGAAAAGTTCATTGGAGAACCGTTTTTATTGCGAGAACAATGAGAACCAATCTTTACCGTCCTATTTCCCCTCCTTCAATTGGATTGCCCATTCATGAATTCATTTCATACACCTTGCCACACTCAAACCTCCACGCTTTCTATCCATGAATTCCATTTATCAAATGGATGGTTAAGATTGGTTCTCACGGTTCTCGTAATAATAATGGTTCTCAATTGAACTCTCCCCTATCTATATATGTGTGTGTGTGTGAGAGAGAGAGAGAGAGGAAGAGAGAGAGGGAGAGTTTGGGGTCAGTTACGGGTTCAGGTTCGGAGAACTAAGGGGTATCTTCATCCCCATTTTTAACTTCAAGGAACCCCTATCACCATTCCCATCCCCGGTCAACTCGAGGATTCTCCGGTCAAATTGGGGTCGGAGTTCGGGTTCCCCATCGGATATGGGGTTTTTTTGTCATCCCTAAGTATATCAAAACTTGGGCTTGTGAGGAGGTAGTCTTTGTAAGTATTTCTTTCGATTTGCATGGGAATTGTCATCATGGCTTGAGAAGATAACATTGAGAATTGCATAACCGTATAAGTCTGCATTACGATAAGTCATAACCGTATATTATAATATAAAAACTTATCTATGATGTTAATCTTTACGGAAATAAATCTAACACTATCAATGATGGTAGTCTTTAAACTTAGATGAATACACAAAAAATTGATTTTGTTATGTATCTAAACCAAGTTGAGATACACAACTCTTACGCCCTGTCCTCGAGTTGTTTTTAGAAAGGAAACCCTCTAAACGGTGTTATTGGGTTTCATTTATGCTGTGTTCCAGAATTTTATTTTGTGAAGAAAATAAGTGATTTGAGAGGAAGGAAGAAATAATTTAAAAAAAATTGTGTTCTAGAGTGTTTTTAAGGAGAGAAGAGAAGAGGTTTGGAAGGAAAATTTCATTAACATTCTCTTCTAAACTTTCCTCCCAAAAGTAGGAAGATTTGGATGGAAAGGAAAGGAAAAGTTTTATGATTTTTCATTAGTGACTAAATTATCTCTACAAACAACTAATAATTTAGAAAATAAGGGTATTACTATAATACAACTCATTTTTTTCCCTTCCTGTCCGACTCGTGAACACAAAATAAAAACAATATTTTTTCTCTTTTTTTCTTTTCTTTCAAACTTGGGAACGCGAAACCTAAAACTATTATTATTTCTTTTCTTTTCTCTCCTTAATTTTCTTTTCTATTCTTTTCTTTCGTATCTAAAATTCGAGAACACAACGTTAAGGAAGGAAAGGAAAGAAAATGGAGGATTTAGAGGGGGAGTTTAGCCTTATTTTGATCTCAAATGTATCCTCCATTTTTGGGATGATTTGAAAAGAAAGGATTTCCTTTCCTCTCCTGTTAAACTAGAGAACAGGTGTTAATGCCTCTTAACTCTAATTTGATAAGAGGTTTCAAGAGATGGTTGTGTTTGTTTGATTTTAACTTTTTTACGCTAGATCTTAAAACCTTTTTAATACGTTTGAACGAACTAGAGACGAGAAAACATCTAATAGTTTCTTTACACCAAACACACACGAGTTTTTGTAGCTACCTTGGTTCATCAAACAACTTTTGATGTTCTTGCCACCGTGGTGGGTATGTGAACCCCTCCATCATGTCGTGGTGGTGATATTAACCGCGTGCAATGTTGCATGGTGCAGTTTTTATTCTTGTTTTGTTTGTTTATTAATAACTAACTAGACTAAATGTCCGTATGATACATAGGTTGGCTTAAACGATAATAAATATCAAATATTAATAAAAACGTATTAAATAATAATAAAACGCGAATTAAATGAGAATTTAAAAAATGACGACGTACGACATCAACACTCTAACCGGCGGTGGAAACATTAACGGGAGTGGGAGGGCAGACTTGACGGCAAAAACGTGGTATCATGATACGAAGAGACGTGATTGTAATTCTTATATAAGTCATAATCATTATTATTACAATTAATGATAATAAAGTTAAACATTATTGGTTATAAATAAAAATAATTTAAAATGATTGTAAAATATTTTAGAATGATAAAACTAAGAATTTAGTTAATTATGATATTTTAAATTAAGGTGGGCAAATACAATTTTATATGATTTAATAAGGGCATATATGAAAATATCTCTAATAATTTTGACTCTAAAAAGTCAAAATTGATTTTTTGATTTTAAGTGATTAAATGGTTAATATTAAATATTTTTTTAAATGAATGGTACCGATCGTATAATAAATTTTATCAAATTAGTTTTTTATTTATATTAGAAGATTGTTGGTTTGTATGTATTTAGGTTACATAATTTGGTATGCTAGGGTGTCCACCACTTGCACGCACTGTGTGTTGTAATGGTGGCGTGATAGTGTGATGAAGTATGACCATCGCGGATGCTTTTGGTGCAAAAATTATTTACATTTTTTAACATCTAAATCTGTAATTTTTCAAATTGTATAATTTTTCAAGTCATAAATAGTTATACTTCCATGTTTGCAATCACAAGCTTAATGGAACAGTTTATGTATTCTTTTGAGTCATTTATATTTATTACATCATGTAGACAAAACTAGAAAATGAGTTGACCAAAAAAATTTGAAGTTTCTTTCAGCGAAATTTCAAATTTTTACCAAATAATTAAACATAAGAAACAGTGTTTTAGGTTCAGTTTGTTTCGTATAAGTCAAATGAATGAAATTGATTTAAATTCTATTCGGCTAAACTATGGAATGGACTTTCCATTATTTGAGAGAATGTAAACATCCCAAAAAATAAGATTTCATTCAAAATCAAGTTTACCAAACGCAATACAATATGGAATTTAATTACAATTTTATTTTATTCTTTTGAATTCTGCGAACAAACTGGACGTAAGAGTACGTAACAATCCGGTTGATATTTTTAACACTAAGAAATTATATTGGTAGCAAGGCTGGCAGTTTCTGGGTTGACCCGAAACCCAACCCGAACCCGACATGAAAAAAGTGACACGAACCCGAAACGGGTCAAAAGCAGGTTGACACGAAATCGACACGAAAATAAATGGGTCAGGTTAGGGTCAACCCGACAACCTGAAAATGACCCGTATGACCCGTTTATAGGTAAAACTATAACATTTTAAAATTTTCTTTAATAATTGAAATTTAAATTTTGAAAAGAAGATTATGAATTTAAATAAGAAAGTGACATTTTAGGACAATAAAACCCGTCAAACAAAAGTTAAAACCCTTAAACATTAAAAACTCAAAATAAACAATAAAAAATTTATAGTTAAAACAATAATACGTTAATTTAGTATTTCTTACTTTCACTATATGATTTTGATACTTTTACATTTGATTATTTGATAGGTAGTACTTTAGTATTTTGGATCAATTCATAATTCTATTTAATGATAAATAATCTTAAATTATTCAGTTGTTCAATGACATTATTTATTGGTATAGAATATTAATACATCATAGTTTTTATTATATTCATTTATATAAGTGAATAAAAAATATCAAAATTTCAATCAAACTGAAATACCAAATTTAAAGTTCGAATACAACGGAAACGAACATTGATTATTAAAGTTAGAATATAAATAAAAATCGTTTTTGAAATTTGTGCCGAACGTTGGAAAACGAACATGGAATTTGAAATATTGATAAACAAAATCGTTGTTGAAACGGAAAACTGTATTCGAAATCGTACCCGAAAACCGTATTCGAAAATCATACCCGAAAACCGAAAAAATCCTCGTTGATGACATTTGGCCTAAATGGGTCGACACGAACCCGACACGAAAAAAACTGGCACGACCCGAACTTGACACGAAAATAAATGGGTTGAAATTGGGCCGACACGAAACTGACCCAAACCCAAACGACACGAACCCAAACGACACGAACCCGACACGAATTGACAGTCTTAATTGGTAGCACTCAAAATTTTTATGATTAAAGAAATATCAATATTTTCAATTGACAAACTTGATTGATTGTTCATTGTTGGCCCGTAACCGTATGACGAAACTTGCCTAATTAAATGATATTTTATTTTAATATTTATTAAATAATATTTAAATAGATTTGATTATCATTTGGGAAAATAATGTATAACTAAAAACACCTATGATAAATGTTTTCACACTCGCAAACAATTAAATTAATAAATGACAAAATGACTAACATACCTTTCATTTAAAGTGTTTGTGAATGTAAAATCATCTAAGCTAGATACGACTAGAAACATATATCATATCCCTTTATAATTTACATACTAATAATATTTATATTCTTACAAAAATGTAATGTATTAATAATCACATACATGACAAAAAATATAGGGTGAATAAAAATATTCATCTCTATATGTTATATCTAATCGAATTCCAATATAGCTTTTTTAGAAAAATAATTATCCTTATTTAAAAAAACACTCAATCTAATTCATTTAATCATTAATTAAAATAATAAAAAAACTTTTAAATGCTTATAACTTCAATAATAGGGTTGGGCTTGGACTAGAGTAGATCTTAAAGGGCTAAGTTTTTTTGGGCCTTGGACCAATTACTTTTGTGATGATTATATATGACAATAACCAATGGAGATATGTTAATAAAGTTGGCATCCACAAATTAATATCTATGTGTTGTTTTCTTGATTATTATTAACTATAAGATAGAATCATAAAATGTTATATTTTCTTCTAATACCAATAATATATAGGGTGTTTGGCGAAATTAGCTGGGGCTGATTAATTGATAATCTCAAGCCCAAGCCATAAGCTACTTGAAAAAGCTTTTTATTTTGGGATTTTATTGGGGATTATGTTTTTAATAATCCCTTAAAATTTTAACACCCGAACGAGGCTAGAGGACTGGGGATTATGAAAACTAGAATCCCAACCTCCTATAATCCTCCATAAACCCGTTACCGAACACACTCATAAACATGCTATGTTAGTGTACACCTTTATAATGGATAAAAGCTCATATACTTTCACCATAACCAAAATGACATTTCACCAATTTTCACATGGTGACACAAGCTAGTATTTATCTAAAAGATCACACATGAATGTGGTATCTTTCTTTTCACAATTACAAATACCCTTTTCTTTGCAATTGCAAGCTTACACTTAAAGGTCTCTTTTTCCTTCCCTATCTATATGTTGTGTGTGTTCTGTTATGAATCAGTTTTATTGCTAGAACCTATATATGTAGCATAGTCATTCATCTATAAATTTATTAAATTCTTGAGTATGCAACAGACTTAGAGTGTTTTATGAGTTTTTAGAGAATTTGGGTCGAATAATGTGAAGTAAATCGCAGATATTTGAAAATGCCTTTAATGGGCATCACATTTGATGCATTTTTATGTTTTCATGAATTTCTCATCATTATTCGACTAAAATGTTCGGATAACTCTTAAACCACTTTAAATATGTTGCATAATCATGAATCAAATGTATTTATAGTGAATTTTGACTATATTGCATAGGTTCTAGATGTTCTCACAATAAAACAGGTTCTCAATTTTACACAAAAAAAATTGTGTAAACCGTAAAAAAGATCCATATGGCTAGGATTCACCTAGATCTCTGCCTTACTCTGTATTTCCCTACTTAAGTTAGTGTTTAGTCAAGATCTTTCATTCAACTTATATAATTCATATATTTTTGGGTATTATATCCTAACAATATTTATATAGAGAGAAGTTTATTATATGCTTATGTAACTATCATAGAGGAAAGAGGTGTGTGTATATATATAGAGAGAGGTAGATTCATACGAAAAACACTTTATTTGCGAAAAGTGCGAGAAGTATTTTCAGCTTTGGATGATTTAATCAAAGGCCACGATGAAGTGTGGTTTTTTTGTAATTAATTAAATCTTTAAGAGTGTTTAAAGTAATTAAAAAGGGCAAAAAGGACATTTTATAAATCATAAATCATAAATCTTAACCAATTTACCCAATTTAACTTCCCTTCCTCCCCATTTCTCTCCACATTTCTATCTTTACATGACCACCTCTTCCCCCGTTCCCTATATTTCTCTCTCTCCCAACACAAGAAACATCACCGGAGATTCCGCCGTTCAACCGACCATCTTCACCATCAACACCTTTGTCGCCGGCCACCGTGCGCGCAACACCACCGGTGTAAACTCCACCACCTCTGTCACCATCAACACCTTTGCCGCCGACCATTCGGAGCCGTCGGCCAGTGGTTGTAGTTGCCCAGTTGCCGGTCGTCGACCTAATCTTCCCAGATTTGAAGCAAGAACACCAC
The DNA here is from genome assembly GCA_038502395.1 of Dittrichia graveolens. Lineage (NCBI taxonomy): Eukaryota > Viridiplantae > Streptophyta > Magnoliopsida > Asterales > Asteraceae > Dittrichia > Dittrichia graveolens. The sequence goes on along the minus strand of JARJIL010000181.1, from coordinate 8,466 downwards.
CATAGCCACCGATCGCCGCTCTGTCCTATCGTTTGTCCGCCGCCCACGGCTGCATGAGTGAAGACCAACACCACCACCGTCAAGATTGCTCCACCGCCTCCATTCACCGTGAAGAACGACACAACCATTCACCTCCGCCGCCGAAACCCGTGACGAACCACCGATGTTCAACAGATGTCTGTCTTTATTTCATTTTATTTTTTTTTTAAATTTATATTTTTTTTCTTTGCTAATTTGTTTTCCAGATTTTTTTTAAAGTTATGTTTTCAAATTTATTTTATTATTCAACCGTAATGTAGAGGCTTGTGTCTGGATCATTCGTTCACATTCTTGGTTCAATTTTTTTTAAGGTTTCTCAAGATTTAAAGTTTAGACATTTTAATAGTGAAGCATGAATGGTTTTTTTATTGTTATGGTGTATCACGAAATATTTGAGGTTCCTTTTATAAATAGTTAATTATTAGATCAATGGTGAACGGATATTATTTAATAGAAAAACTCACGTATCTATAGCCTTGTTCAATATTAAATTTTGGATGTATTAATTGTTGAATAAAACATCGGTGAAAAACTCGTAAATGGTGTAAAACGACACGTTTGAGGTTCCCTTTAGAATAGTTAATTATTCATTGGTGAACGAATATTATTTAATAGAAAAACGCACGTATCTATAATTTTCTTCAATATTAAATTTTGTTTGTTGAATAAAGTATTGATGAAAAACTCGTAAACTTTTTAAGTATATTCAACGGTGAACTCCGTAAAAGTAATAATTTCTAGTAAATTATTTTGATATTTATTTAAAATTTAGGAGGGAGATAAATAGGAAAGAGAAATAAATTGGAGAGAAAAAAATTTTGTTTACTATTATACCCTTTTAAATTAAAAAAAACAAAAAAAAACATAATTAATCTACACCACTAGATCAAATACAAATAAGTGGTTGAGATTGCTTCTCGCACTTTTCGCAAGTAAACCACTTTTCGCATGAACCCTATATATAGGGGAGGGTTCAAACGAAAACTGTTTTTCATACGAGAACTGCAAAAATTAATCTTGGCCGTCCAATTCTCCCTCATTCAATTGGATTGCACACCCATGATATATATATACAGGGGAGGGTTCATGCGAAAACTGTTTTTCATACGAGAACTGCAAAAATTAATCTTGGCCATCCAATTCTCCCTCATTCAATTGGATTGCACACCCATGAATTCCTTACATGCACCCTGCCACACTCAATCCCCCCACGCTTTTCATCCATGAATATCATTATCCAAAATGAACGGGCAAGTACAAAAAACAGTTCTCCGTTTGAACCCTCCCCTATATATATATACATACATATATATATATATATAAGATAGTATGTATGAGGGAAAAAAGTGGAAATGTTATCGTCTTTATTGATCACACATACATTCACTCCCACCCCACATTGCTATAGACACAGTGATAATATTTTCAGTTTTTATGTTATCTTCCACTGTGCTTCTCTGCAATGTATAGGACATGAATGGTGAAAGTTTTTTGTTTACTTATACATTCAATACACCAATAATCTAGAGGTCCATGTGGGGATGTGGATTAGCTATCACTATTCAATTAAATAATGGCAAGTTATATATGTCGTTAATATTCCTTAACCCTACTTGTTTCTTTAGATACATATTATTAAATCATTAAAAACGAAAATAATATAGATACATGTTATTTAAGTGATATGTAAGTAAAGTATTGTTAAAACTAGTTTCTTTCTATAATTGCAAAACACTCGTACACCATAAACCTTCTCATACGTTTACACCTTTTACTTATAGCGAGATTAGAATTCATAATCATATAAAACACATTTTCAACACCTTGGTCTCGCTTACAAACCCTTTGATTTATAACTAAAACTTGTAAAGTTTGTATTTAAATAAAGGGTAAATGATTCGTAATGTTATCACCATCTAACTCACGTAATGTTACATTCACAAACCATTTTAGCGAAGGGTAATTTAGTTATTTTCATATTTACTTCTTAAAAATATTACAAAATTCAACATAACAATATTCTCAACGCAATCGACTGATCGACTCAACTCTGTCTTTGCTAGTTTGCTGGTGTAGTGTGAACTTGATTAGAGATATCGTCAAATAAAACCATTGAAAATATTTACATAATTATAAAATTCAATTAAATAATTAAAGATGTAAGTATGGATTGAAATTTATTTGATAATTTTTTCCTAACGTAAAGATGTATTGCAAAAGGTGTATTGAATATGTCAAATATTTTATTCCATTTTATTTATTTATTATTTGTTTGTTTATTTTATTTCGGCACGTTTTTAAAAAAGATTGTTTTTTATGGCGAGGAAGGTAAAAAAATGTAAATATATGGGTGTTGTTGAGTTCACCCTTGTCATTTATACCGATTTAATCCTTTAACTTTAAGAGTGCTAATTAGCACTGTTCTTTAAAAACCATTTTGTAGCATGGTTAGTCCTTTTAACGTATTCTGTTTGTTATCTCCGTTAAAACAAAGTAAGATAACAATTTTATTCTTTTGTTTTTATTTATTCTTTTGTTTTTATTTTACTCATTTTATAAACTAATTATTCATAAATGATGCAATAAACATTTATTAATTTCTTAATATTTTACCCTTTTGTTTTTATTTATGCTTTTGTTTTTAGTTATTCTGCCACTAAAACCATCACACCCTTAACAACCAAAGGAAACCACCAATAACCACACACCCCCCTCTCTACCACCCCTACGACCAAAAACCTCCACCCACCACCCCACCGCCACCATCTACCACCATACCACCCAATCTTCGTAACACACAAAGTTACGAACACTGCCAAAAATCACCACCCAATCACCACTCACCGCCTCCAAACTACATACCCCCAGATCGATCCTCCAACTCCAACCCCCATACCCCTATACCCCCAAATCATAACCAAGAAACCAAAAACCAAAATAAAAAAAATCATATTTGAAAGATGAAGATGAAGATGAAATCACAGATCTAGAAATAAGAACCCAAAAATCAAGTTGGGTTTGTCATGTATTCAAGAGCACTACTAGAGAGAGAAAGAATGTTTATATACATAAAAGGTTCATGTGAAAAGTGTTTTATTTGTAAAAGTGTGAGAAGCATTTATAACCGTTAGATCATTTAATCAAAAGCTAAGATCATGTATGACATTTTAATAATTAAGTTATGTCTTTATGGATTATTAGATTGAATTAAAAGGGTAAAATAGACATTTCTTCTTAAAACAATATTTAAGCAAAATAACTCACCATTTAAAATCATGTCTCCTCTCCTAATATTCACAGCCTCTCGTTTGAAAACCCTAATTCACCTCTCTCCCTCTCTCTCTTAACACTGCCGTCCCCGTCTACAAACCACCGTCGAAGTCGATGGAGGAAGGAAGGAAGGTCACTCAGCATCCAACGAGGAGCTTTACTTGGAAACGGCGGCGATTAATGGTCATTTATTTGTTAAAAGAAAGTTATTAGATGAGTTATTCATGACCGCCCCCATTTTTTTGTTGATTCCCCTTTTCATTTCGTGGAAGTCTCCGGCACAGCGGCGATTAATGGTCATTTATCAACATCAACTTCCCTTAGTTCAATTTTTCAAGTATTATGCTCTCTTATTGGAGCTTTACTTGAAAACTCATCTAATAACTTTCTTTCAAGCACCAGCACCATTAAATACATAGCGATACTATCTTGTTTCCTACTGACTTTTGCTTGTTTTGTACAAACTACAAGGCACTTTGTAAATGGGTTTTACATTGTTTGCTTCAAGGCACAAGAATTTTACCACGATTTTCTTACTTTTTTTATTTCTTTTTTTTAATTGTTCATTACCGAATAAGAAAAATTGGGATGTGTAATGTTTGTTATTTGTTAGGGAATAGATTTTGGTTTTTTATGTATTGTGCATTAGTGAATAAATGTTGGTAAATATTTTTTGTTTGTTCACAATTAAAAACTCGTTTATAATGTATGTTTATAATATATGGAATCGAAGTGCATGATGATGAGGTGGAAAATCTATCATTTTTTCTCAAATGTGAAAGTCCTAAAATGCCTTTCAGTCACTTGGGAGTCATGGTGGGAGCAAACATGAATTTGGGGGTAAGTGGGAAACACCATCGTCCCCCATCAGGTGATGACGGGTTCCCGAGCCATTGAGTCGCCAAACCCATTGTGGGTACCTTTTTTTTCTTCTTTCTCTCTTTCTCTCCCTTATAATTTATATTTTTTATTAATATTTAATGTAAGGTTGAATAGGGTTGGATGTGGGGGTTTATGAGTTAGAGAGGGTTGAAGGTGGGAGATGATGTGAATGCTGATATGGCATGGGTAAGTTAGGTTGAATGCTGATGTGGGGGTTTAGTAAGGTTAGTTCCAAACTCACTGTATGAAAAGCTAAAAACCTATCTTTTGGTGGTAGAGTTACTCTAGCTAAATCAGTCTTGGGGACTATACCATTGTATTTTATGTCCATGTTTAAAGCCCCATTAAAAGTCATTGATGCAATAGAAAAGCTACCAAGACGATTTATTTGAGGTGTCTCAAACACACGTAAAACAAAGATATGTTGGGTTAGTTGGCAACAAGTAGTTGCCCCAAAGAATTGTGGTGGTCTTGGGATAGATTCATTAAATAATGCCAATATCTCATTGTAAATTAAATGGTGGTGGCAATTAAAGGTAGACGACAATGCATTATGGGCTAAAGTAATTAAAGCAATTCATGTTGTGTTTGGCTAAAGTAATTCAATATCTGTTATATTTTAGTTTGTTATTGTTCGTAAATAAGCTAAAATATACTTTTTTTCTTAAATTGTTGGTTTTCAGGTTAAAAACACGGATGATGAAAAGTTTTAAGCAAAAAGTGAAGAAACATAAGATAAACTGTATGCTCCGACACACTTTCACTGATTTGATCCTAGCTCACTTGTTCGAGCTCGGATTAAAGTGAATCAAGCGACTATGTGTACTAGTTTAAAAGGATAAATTATATTATATCTGAACTTGATTATGGGCCGCCATTGAACATAAATCTAGGTCGAGAAACCTAGCAATCTCAACGCAAATTATTTAGTCTTAGGCTTCACTCGATTTATTTGGGCTTTGAATTATAAAACCATATGCCTGGAATTTTTTTAATAACAAGAGTTAGTGGTTGAGTTTTTATAAGATGATAAATCTCAAGTTTAATATTTTTAAAGAGGCCACGTGGTTTTGAAGGAGAAAAAGGCAATCGGTGAATTCGTGTCACAAATCAAGAAAACAAATTAATTCTCATGTGATGCAGGCTTGCAGCTATGTTATTGGGCCACATGGAGTCTCCAGGTGTGCATGGTTCAAGAAATTCAATTATGCAATCAAATAATAAATATTTATTTAAAGGTTTTGATTACGTAATTTTAATATTTATTTAAAATAATAAGTTTGCGAAATAAATAAGTAAATATAAATTTACATTGATCACAACAAGAGGATTAAATATGCAAATTTTACTAAAGCCAAACATATACAATACCCATTTAGTAAAAACAATTTTTGAACAAACAATGCCAAATATATGAAAATCGATTTTTACTATAATGTATTTTCATATTTTATAAATCAATTCCACATGTTCAAAAGTTATATATTTTAGGAATTGTGAATTTATAAATATACTGCCAAAAACAAAAACGTAATATATTTTGGTTGACAATTTGTACAAAACATGAAAATACATATTTTTTGTGTACAACTAAAATACTTTTAAGATGTATTATTATACTGTGTATTTGTTTGGTTGATGATGAGATCTTAAGGAAAGATCTCCTCTTGGGGATGTGGCACAATATGGTCATTCATTTCAAGTGAAATCTTCACTTGATATTGTAGTCTAAGAGGTTCTGTAATTTCAATGGTGATGTGTCCAATTTGTGAACCGGAAGCATATATCTTTTGAAAACTTTATTTTAAATTTCTTAAAAAGTGGCCATTCCAAGAAGAAGAAGTTCCTAGCAGCGTCGATAGGAAGTCTACAATGGTTCATTTGGAAAGCGAGAAATAAATTGGCTTTTGATAGAAAGAGGTTCATTGTAGCGGAAGTTATTAACGAAATTCAAGCTAATCTTTATACTTAGGTGAAGTATAGAGCAAAATGCAAGATTTTAGCTTGGCCTATTTGGTGTTGTAATCACATTTCTTTGTTTTAAACACTTTTAATATTTGGGATCTAGCATCTTGCTAGAACTTAATCATTTATAATCTATAAATATAAGCAACTAGACGTGGTGATCGTCATGCCGAAGCTCTTTGTCTGATTTTTTCGTTTTTGTTGTTAAAAAAAAGATTAATATAAGTGTCAAAATCAATAGATTAAGTGAGGAAAAAGAGTTAGTGGATTCCACATGTCATCTTGTGATTAGTAGGAGGATAAGGAATAAAGAAATAATAGAAAAATATATCATTTTTTCCCTAGTTTATTGCTGTAAGAGTTAAGAGAAAACTATGCGAAAATGAAACTAGAATAGATATAAAATTTTTACTTATGATAAGTTAATAGGTACAGTCATACAAGAAGGGTAAAGTCTTTGTAATGAAATCAAGCTTAATAAGCATATTAAAATAAGTCATTTAATAGAAAGAAAACAAGTAGTAGAATCTTTTATCAATTTGGAACAAATTGTCCTAAACCAAATAGAAAATCAAAAATTTAATAACAAGTGTATCAAGATTGGTTAAAAATTATAAACCTCTCAATAAATTATTAAAATGGATTAGATATTCTATATCTAATAAAAAAGATTTATTGGATCAATTACATAATTCTATTATATTCTCAAATTTTGATTTTAAAATCAGAATATTGGCAAATTCAAATTAGTGAAAAGGATAAATATAAGACAGCCTTTAATGTTTCATTTGGGCAATATATGGTAAGCCTAGGTGGAATAATACCTAGATGGATACTGGTTAGCACAAGACACATCACACAAGTCAAAGGGTAATAGATTACACATCAATTAAACAAGCAGTATGGCTAAGTCAATGTATATGTTTATGAGTTTAGTTCAGTAAAATGTATTAAACTTGTTACGTTTTGTTATTTTATGTATTAAACTTTAAAAATTTTTATTGTGTGTATCAAACTTTTAATTTGTTGTTATTGTATGTATTTTGGATACATAAAAAAGAAAAAATAATATAAGTTTAGTATATAAAATAGAAAGTTTAATACACACAATAGCCACAAATTAAACGTTCAATACATACAATAGAAAATTTTAAAATTTGATACACACAATAACAAACGTGAAAAGTTGGATACATTTTGATATACTAATAAGGCAATCTAGGCTATAATAGGGCAATCTTACAAGGCCATGCTTTATTAATATCACTACAACCTCCTATCCTTTAACTTTATAATTGTGCAACCATTACAAATAGATATCAAATTATTAAAAGGCTTATGGCCACGTGTGGTGAACGCATATATAGTTGCAAGAAGTTTGGTTGTTTCATCGTCTACCGATCTACAAATCACTTGATCGGTTAAATTTATCGGTCAGGTTAAAAATCGGTCATGGCAGTCCTTGGCGGCCCTAGGCGGTCAACGAAAGGGTTTGACTTATTTTTTAATTTTTTAAAAAAGTGAAACCAGCTTAGGATTTTAAAGGAACGGGACTAATGGTTTTACTTTTTTGAGTTTATTAAACTAATTATGAACTTATGGTTTTTATTTTTCAAGTTTATTATACTTTTTAATAGTTATTGACTTATTTTGTTGGGGTATTGCTAATATTTATTTTTTTAAGATAAATTTCTTTATAATTTAGAGTCCCCGCCTAGAAACCGATTAATCACCGCCTAGGCCAATTAATCGCTTGAAGGTAGTCGACCAACTATATACCGCCGAGCGATTTTTACAACCTTGACTAATACATAGCTTCTTAAAACCTAATAAATCAAAAACCAGAATCACCTAGTATTAATACCATATACGATAACTTGACGCACATACATTTTCTGTTTTCAAATGTCGAGCAACTAATACATATCCTTGGGCAGATTGATGTTGGTTTCAACATTGGTGCGTGTATAACCGTATTCTTATTTCTAAACCTTTACATAATCCAATTCGCCATATTAATCTAGTAATACCCATCCAAGTTCCAAACTATTGATTAACTTCTTGATATCTTTTATATTATCAGAATTGTATTCGGTGTTCAGGTCCTCATTTCAAGAAAAAACACAAATTTAACCAAAAAACTCTACCCAAAACCGATTAACCAACAATCTTATTAGTCCGAGTGTCGGATAAATAGCAAAACTATAAAAACACAATTATAAGTTTTTTCTTGGCGCGCTGAACGGCTATATTTGGTTTTCTAGGTTAATATGGCTATGTTCATATTCTTAAGATTGTTTTGGATGGACC
>JARJIL010000177.1:5000-28536 GCA_038502395.1 Dittrichia graveolens | reverse complement strand
CCCCCCCCCCCCCCCCCCAACACACACACAAAAAAGGATTTTGAAATCCCACGTCAATAGGATTGAAATCCAAAGCCCTTATTTTCAACCAAACATGGATTTGAAATGCAAATCCTCCAAAATCCCTCAAAATCTCACAAACCAAACATGATTCAAGTATATGTGTGTTAATTTCATGCTATCAAGGTATCAAGACAAAATTTGATGCCATGCATGAAGAAAAAGTTGAATGAAAGAGTGTCTGAAATGGCTGTCAAAGAGGAACTTACCCTCAAGCAAAAGAAAAGCTGAAAAAAGCTGTCAAGAAAAGCTTACTTCCATGTCCTACACAACTTTACAACCTTGTATTGTGATATTATTCGATCATTAGTCTCACAATTAATTAACATTTCAAACAATATACAAATCAAATTAGGTATAAAAACACCTTTGTAAACACAAATATTTTTAATAAATGAAATATTTAAGTTGTACCAAATACATTTGACTTAACAAGAACCTGGCTTTTTTTACATATGAAAAGGAAATTTCTAAAACGGTGTCCCAGGGGAAAGCAATTAAACTATGGTCTACAAACCGCAAAAGCACCACATTTGGGCTAATTCACAATTACAGGATGCTAACCGTAAAACATTGAGTGTATCCTGTATTAGGAGGGAGGAAATGGAAGTTCCAGCATGACATCATTTTCGGTGAGAATGAACCAGAAACATGATGACGATGACGATGATGCCAAAACATAAAATCAGCTTTTTGTGCTCCCAAAGAACCTGGAAAGGGGCAAAGGGCCATCTGCCTCTTCATCACCTCTCAAATGCTTGGACTTTGATCTGTGCCTTCTGTCTTTTCTCTTTTTAGATCTTGACTTTGACCTTTTTGAATCTCCTGAATCATCCTCACTACTTGAAGATTCAGATGATGAACTTGAAGAGCTAGACTCGGAAGATTTCCTCAAATGCTGTGTATGGGGGAAAACAGATCACTTGTTAGTTTTGTTCCTTACTTCCTTGGTCAAAAATACATAAGCGCAGACATCTTTTATAAGTGGTGGCAGCAAGTTGTACAAGTTTCAAAAGTGTTTGTTACAAGTCAGCAGTATTCAAGAAAACATACCCAAATTAGAAAGAATATGGAAACTTTCTAAATCTGATCAACTGAGACTCGTACAAACAAGTAAAAGTGCAGGCACTGTAAGAGCCATCCAATGCCGTCCGTAGTCAACAAATCCAAGTTTTATACACTTTACAGAAAAAATATATATACAATGACTGGAGTAAAAAGAGGAATCTGAATGAGGCACCTTTCTCTTCTTGTTGGTGCGCTTCTTCAGATCTTTATCCTTCTTATCTGCAACAAGGCGAAACAACATTAGAAATATACATAAGAAGGTTATAGGTTGTACTACCACTTACACATACACCTACCCTTCCTATGAGTAGATTTACTTTTTGCGTGGTTTCTTCCATGGGCGAGCTTGCTTGCCCGTTCAGCATCTAGTTGAGCCCGATATTCTCGCATCATTCTATCCTTGTCAGCTTCCAACTCCCCCTTTTTTATTTCTTCTTCCTAAAGATAAGAATTAGATAGTTTCTTTCAATACTTTCTACATATGAGCAAAAGTAAATCAAAATCATGGTATTCAGATACGTTCTCATATGTTAGTAGAACTGTAGAAGGAATCGTGTATGCAAACAAGTACCAATTTGAAATAAATAATCGGTTATTCAAGAGTATATTTCAAGAATTCAAGGTAAACACCTTGGATTGGAATTACAAAGAATATCGTTAAGATACAACAGAAAGGCACAGTAAGCCAGTTGGAGAAATAAATAGAATCATATTCAAATTTACGAATACTTGCTGTATTACAATCTAGTATAGCTGACCTTAAAGAAATAAAGTAATGAACTAATGATGATATTTAACATTAACATAGCCAAAATCAGTGGATCTCACTGATCAGGAAACAAGATTTTTGAAACTACTATCTCGTTAGCAACAGGAATTCAATATGATGATGATGATGCACTTATCAGCCAACAAAACTGATGATGGTGATGCTTACAATTTTAAAAGGTAGGAACAACTGTACATTCAACTTCAAGGTAAACACAGTGGATTGGAATTACAAAGAATATCTATAAGATACAAAGAAGCCATTTGAAGAAAATCATATTCGCATTAATGAATACGTGCTTTATTTACAAACTACAATACCTGGACCTTAGAGAAATAAAGTAATCAACTAATGATTATATTTAACATTAATATAACCAAAAACAGTGGATCTCACTAATCGAGAAACAAGATTTCAGAAACTACCATCTCAATAGCAACAGGAATCCAATATGATGATGATGATGCAGTTATCAGGTAGGAACAATGTACATTCTGTTGAGAGGTGAAGGTGAAGACAATAAGTTACCTTTTGCTTCTTTTTGTACTCTTCCCAAGTAACTGTATGTGAAGTTTTGAGGCTGGCCAAACGAGCTGCATGCCACTCTGGTGAATGAAATGAACCATCCACCTGCGACTCTCTTAATCAGAAAGGGTATAGGAAAGAAAACCAAATACAATTTCCTCCTGTACTATAAGGTATAGTCGTACAGGGTGGAATAGGGAAAGAGAAAAAAAAAAGATGCCCACTAATGAAATGGTGAATTATATGGTACAAATAAGAGAAAAAAAAAATGCTTACGAGGAATAGAAGATAAACGATCTCCACTAAGATGAAAGAGAGAATACATTTGAACCATTTTCAAACACGCGGGGTGATTATAAAAACACCCACCAGTACCGCCACACTGACAAATAACTGTAACCTTATTTCCTAACAAACATAATCAGCCAACAGGAGAAACTACTCACCCAAGTTTGCAATTTATAAAAAATTCTGAACCTGACAACATAGACCAAAAAGTATTTTGTTCTAAACAGATCAGGGCAGACCAAATATGAAATCAAAATCACTAAAAGAAAGAAAGTAAATTTCGTAGGGTTCCGGCATATAATTGGGAGCAAAAAATATTTAAGCATTAAATTCATAAACTTTGTGTACTACATGGAGCTAACTTGATCCCCACCCTTTTTTGCCTATCTATATGCATCAGAATCGTATTTGAGCATCTATTGTTCTAACCAACAGTTTTTATGTGCACAGATCTGGTTACGTAAATAAACAAAGTTAACTGACAGGTCAAATCATCATGTTAAAGGTGTATTTAGCTTCGTTAGCCAAGCATTATCTGTCACTTAGCTAAAAGGTATGTGGAAGGTACATAGCAAAATTATTTGGCTGCAGTATCAAAGACCAAAAAACAAACCATGAGTAAAACCTACTCAATTTGATTAAATTCACACTGAATAAAAATAAAAGAATGATATGGAAGGGTACAAACCATGCCGTCCTCCATATCGTCGGGGCCACCTGAGGTCGAGCCCACCCTTGATCTCTGCATCGCCTTGTACGCTTGATTTTTCCCCATGTCCCTCCCTTTATATCGATTTGATTTTAGCCACCAAAGAACTAATATGAAGAAATGAAAGTGGGAAATATATGTCAGGAAATCAAGCAGAGGGTGCAGTGTGGTGTATAACAAGGGAAAAGTATAGCCGATCCGCTTAATTTGAACCCAAAGGGTGCCAAAAGGTTCATGGCTAGGTTTTAGTTCTGGCCTTTAGGAAGATGCTTTGTGAATAATACTAAATTTATCATATACAATAAATATAAACTAGACCGTTGGTTCTTTACATTTGCTTTTCCCTAATTTCACATTCAGTCCTTTAGAATTGGAAATTACGCTTATAGTCCTCTGTGCGAAAACTAAATGCATGAATGGTCCTTTAGATAATGTTGAGTCAATTTTGTCTTAAATGAGTGCAAAATTGTCATTTTTCTTAGATAACCATGGTTGTTCTTCGGCAACTCTCTGGAAATATCATCTATAAATCTGGTATGTCCTGGTATGTCCCTTAACCCTCTTGTGATTATCTAAGCATCCAATTAAGAGTACAAATAATACCAATTTGGTTTCTATCAAATTGGTATCAAAGTCGCCATTCCTAGCCCTATGAAGCCATGTGAATCATCATCAGCAATGACATGTGTCAGTGATTTGGAAGCAGGGCTGGAACAACACTAATCAGAAACTACCGATCAATTTGAGAACATGGAGAAAAAAGATGCAAGAAACAAATAGCTACGGTCCGAACAGAGGTATCTCAGCCTAACCCTACACCACCCCCACCCACCCTCCAGCCCATGCCACCACCCCCTAACCCCAGTACACCCACCCGCTGCCTAAAGCCTACTCTACATCCACCACCACCCTTTTCTGTCTCGCACCCCACGAGTTTTTCTGGGCTCCATCTTGATGCACAAGGGTTTCCCCTACTCATACAAGCAGGTTGTCACAACTCATGTCTTACACCAAACCTAGCACCACCAATGTTTAATATATGAGGGCTGTCCCATGGTTTGGCAGTGGATAGTCCAATTCGCCCACGGGAGATGGGTTACGCGAGCCGACTACTGGTTACAAAAGTTATAGATGCCATTGTTCGAAGGTGTGAGGATGCACATGGAAGGATCTACAGGGTGGAGAGATATTTTGATATTCAGGGTTTGGTTACTACGGAAGAAAGGCTGCAATGTTGTGTTTGGAGGCTTTAGCATGGTTTTGTTGAAGTGAGAACCGTAAGCCATTTCGTCACAGGAGGAACCGAAGCGCAGACTTTTGGATCGTTTTCTTGAACTTAATAGTTGAAGATGGTTTATCTGTTATTGGAGATAGAATTGAGAGAGTGAGGGATAGTGTCTTTTTCAGGACCGCATCACCAAAAAGAATAGAAAAGTTTGAAAAAGTAGCTCGTCATTTGGCAATTGATTGCACAAAAAAGTTGTCTCCCGGTTGTAAAACACGTTGGAACTCGACATATTTGATGTTGAGTGTTGCTATAGTGTACAACGATGTTTTCAAACGTTTAAAGCAGTGAGAAGCACACAATAAAAGTTTGTTTGCCTAGAGAGAGAGATTGGAAGCTGCCTTCAAGTATTTGTGGAAAGTTGCGGCAATTTTACAAGGGGACTTTGATGTTTTCGGGTACCAAGTATCCTACGGCTAATATCTTTTTCAAATATATGTGAGATAAGATTTTTGTTAAGTAAGTGGAGTGAAGATCAAGATAAAATAATAAAAACAATGGCGGCGAGGATGCTTGTTAAGTTTGATAAATATTGGTCTAATATACATGGAGTAATGGGAGATGCAGCAGTTTTAGATCCAAGATTCAAATTGAAGATAATGGATTATACTTTCCCAAAGCTTTATGGTTTTCAAAAGTCCAATGGTGAAATAATAAAATTGAAAGAGCTTACATATCGTTTGTACCAAGATTATTAAGCTTGTGGTAATGGAAGTTCATAGAATCAGCATGGTGTTAATACGACTTGCCAATGTTGTAAAAATCGGCCTACTCGGCCGAGTTCTCGGCGAGTAATCGCTACTCGGACCTAAGCCGAGGCGAGTTGGGGTAAATTGGCCAACTACTCGGTACACGGTCAAACTTGGTCAACATCGGTCCAACTCGGTCTACTCGGTGTCCTTGGTCAAAGCCGGTCAACAAAAAACTAAGAGTTTTACCTTATGTTTCTCAGCCCTGTCGCTTTTTCTCTTTCAGTTTCAAGCACAACGAACAGACCAGGAGATCTAATTAGTCGTTGCACACCCGTTTAACCGCGCTTGAAGACCAAATCGACCCTTCTTCGATTTCTTGCTCGATTCAACAATTCCTCATCACCAAGTCTTTAATCGACCCTTGTTCTTCAATTTATGGTCGATTTCCTTATTCATTCTCGGTCTCATTGGTGATTGGTGAGCATGAGAAAGGGGGTGAAAAACCAAGATGAAGTTGAATGAATTGAGGAGATATTAATTACGAGATATAAAAGGGGATGTTTCTAGGGTTTGGGCAATGGAAATGGCGGTGAGAAAGACTTAGAAGCACTGTCACTACTAGATATAATTAAAAGATACATAAAAGCCAATAAAATGTCTATTTTAGCCCTTTTATATTCTAAATAACACCCCTTCATTTTCTTTTAATTATAAAAATGTCACAAACATTATGACATACACACATATATACAATTTATACATAATACCATTGGCGTTTTTATTTAATTATTGTTGGCTTATAATTTTTCTTGGGTGTAATTGTAGCAATCCAGGGTTACACGTGTTTGACTTTGACGGGTGTTGTGGATGTGATCACATATCAGTGTTGTAAATATTGGCCTTGGCAGACGATATATCGCCGCCTTGGCAGGTATCAGCGGCCGGCCGACCTACAATTCACCAAATCAATCTACAATATTGGTCCCGGTCAACATCGGTCGTTTGACGGTCTCGCAGTCTTTGCGGTCAACGAAATTGCTTTGACTTTAAAGAAAAACTACGGTTTAAAGATGCAATTTTACGGGAGGGTACCTTTCTTGCTTTTTTCTTTCACTGTACCTTTTCCTCTCTGTGGCAGCGGGCGACTCAGACACGCCGACCGGCAAAGGTGAGACTCCGGCAATGGTAACTCTGTCGTCCTTCCCATCTGTGGGCTATGGCGATTCCGACATGACACACAACCTCTCTTCTTCTCTGATATAAAGGACGATATGTTGTGGTTATTTGAACCGACAACTTGTGTTTTTATTTATTGTTTATTAAACTAATTAATTATAAACCGACAACTTGTGTTTTTATTTATTGTTTAAAAAACTAATTAAATAATTATAAACTTATGCTTTTTATTTTTCATATATATTAATCTTTTTAGTATTTGTGGTTATTTGACTTATTTTGTTAGAATATGGTTGATATTTTTTTTAATAAATTCCTATAAAATTTAGGGTCCCCGCTGTGACATCGATTAATCGCTTGAAGGTGGTCGACCGCCGAGCGATATTTACAACCTTGTCACATATTCATATGAAGTTGGAAGAATGATATAATTTTTGCATTATCATGAAAGTTGAAACATGCTCTTGTTAATTGTTGTTTTATTTGGATCGTTTGGTTAGATGCATTTGGACACTTTGGGACTTTAATTTCATTTCGGATATGTTTGTATTTATCGATAATGTATTAATGTTGTATAATTTTAGTATAATTGTTTTTAAAACTTGTGGCAAAATCCTAGCTGTGACGGGAATCCCCGAGGTGAAAAATCACCATTTAGCTTTATACGGGTATCCGCGTTATAAAAATTACCCGTTTACATTAAACCGGGTTACCCGTTTCCCCACGGTGTTACCCAATGGAGATCCCCGTTTAAATTCCCGCGGCTTTTAAGCAAGTACGGAGACGGTTTTTTAAAACGGGGACAAGGACAAGGGAACCAATCCCTGGCCCGTCACCATTCCTACATGTGCCTTTAAACGGTTTCACAAAGCGACCATTTCCTGTGTCTCTAAACGGTTTCACAAGGCGACCATTTTAGGAAGACTAGTGGTCGAAACCACTTTTATCGCCACTAATTAAACCTGTATGTGTAACAACTCGTCTCACATGGATGAAAGAAGAAAAGGAATCTACGTGGGGGAGTTTATAAAAAGCTCGCCACACATGGATAGATGAATGGGAGTTTAAGCACATTATATGTTCAAAGTTGTGGGCTACTAATACCTTCCGCCATGGTTTTAAGTTAACTTCGAAGTTATTGGTCTAGCGCATGACTTTAGACAGAAATTTAGAACCATTGGTTGTAGCGAGTGCGGAACTCATGCATCTCCTGGGTTTTGGATTCTTGGTATATTTGCCTGATAGAGACCGTAAGGTGTTTAAGTGGGTAGTTAGTAACAACTCATCCCACATGGATAAAGGATGAAAAGGAATCTATGTGGGGGAGTTTATAAAAAGCTCGTCCCACATGGATAGATGAAAGGAAGCTTAAACATGGTTGCGATGGAATTTTGGTTTTTTGTACCTTTAAACAGTAATACATATATAGCTAGGGTTTTTTACTAGAACTGTAAAAAAAGATCAACGGGAGTCGCCTTCAACTAGCTCTCACATCTCGCGATCTGCTCTCTCCCTCTGGCGACTCTGCTCTCTTCTCCGGCAACTGTATAGCCTCCGGCCACTCCATTCTCTGCTCTCCTCAATTTCTCTATAAGCGTATATGTCTCTATGATTTCTGAGTTTATGATTTTTGAGTTTTTTATTTTGAAATTACGATTCTTAGTTTATGAAATTATGATTAATGATTATAATCCTGATTAAAGGGTCTAATGTTTATAACACGTCTAACGGTTTTAGTTGTGGAAATCCTGATTAAAGGGTCTAATGTTTATAACACATCTGACGGTTTTTGTCATGGCATTAGTTGTGGAAAGCCATTGCAAAAGGAGTGTCTATAATTTTGATTTTTGAGTTCATAATTCTGATTTTTCAACATCTTTTATAATGATCTGAAGTTTGATTATGGTTCTGATTTTATCCGTTGTTTTGAAATATAGATTGGTAAAGATGTGGATCCGGGATGGAATTACGGGGCTTTGGTTGAAGGAAGCAAGAAAAGTGTCCAATGCAATTTTTGTGGTTTCGTTTCTAAGGGCAGAATTGCAAGACATAAACATCACCTTGCGCAAGATTCCGGTGATGTATCGAAATGCAAAAGAGTTCCAAATGATGTACGTCAATTGTCTAAAGAAGATTTTCAGATACCTGACTTCGACGATGTTGATTTAGACGAAGAAGAAGTTGAGGATTATCATGAACTTACTAGGCAAACTCAAGCTAAAAGAAAGGGGCAAGCCAGCTCAATGGCGAATGCATCTACAAAAAGGTGAAAGGGCCTATGAATATGCACTTCAAGCCGTCGGGAGGAAAAGAAAGGTATGTTAAGGCTGGAGAAGGAACATACAATAAAGATTTTGAAAGAAAATGAGCTTGGGAAGATGTATGGATGTACTTTCATGGCAGATGGATGGAGGGATCAGATAGGAAGAGCACTTATTAACTTCTTAGTGAATACTCCAAGAGAGTGTGTTTATAGAGTCGGTTGATGCTTCGAGCTATTCTCATATGGGTGAATGGTGACAACTTACTTAGTTACCTTTCAATTTACCACTTATAACCTTCAAATGTTCACAAACTTTTCTTAGGTGAGAACTTATTCAAATTGTTGGACCGATTCTCCACATCTAGAAGAAGAGGTCGTAAATTAGTTGATGAAGACACGATTTTGACTTCGGTGAAGAAAATGAAGAACGGGACACTTCAAGATATAAAGATTGTGTCGGGATAAGAGTCGGTGGGAGATAAGCTCGAATATGAAGATTAGATGATCTTTGATTTAACTTACAATAGTTTAAGACTTAGTATTATATTTCGTTCTCTAATATATATAATAGTTTAAGACTTTCAAGGAAATATATAATTATATTTTAGAAGGCTATCACCGAATATGAAATAGCGGCCGCTATTTAGCGTTATTCGCTATGTAGCATATAGGTAGGCCATTGCTATTTACCGTTATTAGCTATTGACAACTATGCATAAACTAGAATATTGAATAACAAAACAACTTCTCTAAACGCAATTGATCAACTAATGTTCTCTAAGATCACAGCATCTTCAAATCCTCAAATATCTCATGCTACTCTCCACTTTGCCATCTCTTTTTTTTTGCATAAAAGCCCCTGTTTGCAATTTCCTTAAAAAGGAGAACACACCCCCCCCCCCCAAAAAAAAAATGAAATGGCATTTCAAACAATATACTCCACCCTTATATACGTTACCACAAAAGTGGCGAGTACAATCATTCTTATTATTAGGATATTGATTTCCATAGCCCGCATATTCATGGAACCCAATCTCATTTAGAAAGCCTTCTATTTGCTACCCAGATCACATGATGTATCGCAGTGGTTGCATCCATACTAAAGTAACAAATAAAAATCAATAATTATATAAAAAGGGTAAAGTGATGATAGACAGTTACTTTTAAATAACAATATAGAATCAAGCTCATAAACTAAAAACAAGAAAATAAAGGTAAAAAAAGATAGCTTTGAAGCTGATTTCGCATTTCTAATCGAGATACCTTTTGAATAGTATTTACAACTCCAATTTTGAAACTCAATGCAAGATTTTCAGCTCCAAACTTTGATTTCGAGCTTGAAAGGAGCTGCAACTTCAATATCGACGGCAGTAGGATGTGACTTGGAGTTCGATTTTGAGTTTAACAGGAGATGCAACTTCAAAATCGGTAGTAGTAGGATGTTATTTCGATAGGAGAAATCAGCGTTAGGAAAAAAGAACGAGACAATTTAAGGTCACAATTGACCGTTAAAACAATCCTTCTTATAATAGGCCCATTCCTTAGTTCCTAAAAGCCCAATAAAATAGCAGCTACACTCTAAACTAAAGCCCAATTTCAAAACCTACCAGAAGCGTTAAAAGTGACGTCAACACAACACTTAGTTAAATCTCATCGCCTCACATGCCAGATGCGTTTTCCTCAATGCTCACGCATCACAGCGCCACGGGTGCACTTTTTTAAACCAAGTTGTACGCACTATTTCTTTGTGAAATTGAAATTTCGGGAACCCGAGATCGTCCATAGGCA
This sequence comes from Dittrichia graveolens, assembly GCA_038502395.1. Taxonomy (NCBI): domain Eukaryota; kingdom Viridiplantae; phylum Streptophyta; class Magnoliopsida; order Asterales; family Asteraceae; genus Dittrichia; species Dittrichia graveolens. Next base: position 17,913 of record JARJIL010000177.1, on the reverse strand, counting down.
TCACCAGTGAACGTACCGACCATGGGATATCGCTCGTCTAAGTTGGCAGCCCCACAGCTGGCTTTGGTGACGTCTATGAAGCCTGATTAAGCAAAATCTTCTTTACCTCAGCATACCACTTTACTGCTTCATTCCTCATTGCCGCTATGTCCTCTTCCAATTTCCCTAATTGAGCTTCGGATTCATTCCGTTGCTGAGATATCTCCAATCAATGTTGGGCTAACTCAGCATGCAAATTGGACACCTTAGTTATTGTGGAATCACTAGATCACCCATAAGAATCGCTAAAAAAACTAGATGATCAATATTGTCGGATGAACAGTGTAGCGGATGAATAATCTCACCTGTGATGAATCGTTTTTGTTTTTGTTTTTTCCAATACAATGGTTGCAAAACTCGCTAGGCAGGAGCCGGGCGGTAGGCGGGGAGTAGCGAGTACTCAATCTAGGCGGGGAGTACTCGGATTGGAACTTTTTATACTTAAATTTTAAAATTATATAAACTACATGTTAATAAAAACTCAAATATAAACATAATTGTTTATAGACCCAAAACATGTGTTTAGAAACACTAATAAAATTGTTCAAGACATAAAATACTAGTTCAAACACAAAATCAAAAGCAACAAAAGCAACCGTTGACCGAGTTTGACCGCCGAGTTTGCCCAGCCGCCTAGCTCCGAGTTGACCAAGTTTGGCCGAGTCCGATTTTCCGGTCCGAGTACATGGAATTCGCCAAGGTTAAGCTCCTCCTAGCGAATACTCGGCCACCTAGGCCGAGTTTTACAACACTGTCCAATACCAATTGATACGAATCAAATTGGAAAACACGATACGAATAAGAATTGAAGATAATTTAGGAAGCCATTTAAAGATAAACGTGACTAATAATTAATAAATACGAATTGACGACTTAAGCGTTGCCCATGCGATACGCTACCCACTTCTTGCGACGGGTATAAACCCAACCCCAATGTCGGGTCGTATCACTACCATCCCGAGTAACAAGTAAACTCAAGTACTTGGCTAAGTACACCGAGTTTTACAACACTAATGAAGCTGGAAAACGAAACTCGGAAGAAAGGGAGGGTACTTTAATAGACGAGAGGAATATCCTAAGGAAATATCATGAAACGCTTGGGAAAACGGTCTAAAGGCGTAATTGGGAATGAAAAAGAGAAGTAGATGAACTCAAGGTATGACTTTGCAAATCCAGTCTACATTAGATGAAGATATGGCAACGTCTCTTTCCACGGCATGAAGTATCCAATTCAAGATTCAACAAAGTTATGTCAGTCATGAATTGCATTGTCTGTGTTGCATGTGTGCCACATGTGGGTTCATGCAAACAATAACCAGATTTTATGTGCTATAAACCACCCAAGAAAGTCCAGGCCTCCAAGGGCATTCGAGAAGTTAATAAATACAGCAGAGATAAAAGTTTTACTATATAATTCAGAGCATCGAAAATGGGCTGGTTCTTTTAAAAGGAAAATTTTGATTTTGAAGTTGTTGTCCATTGATAATGTTCATCACCCGAAAAAGACTGTTCACAACGTACCGCTCATAAAAAAGCAACAATTAACTGTTCTTGGGAGTTTCTGAAGCTAACGGCGGGTAACTTAACCACCAAGGTGGACAAGCTACAGCCAGCAGTGAGGAAACCCATAGCCAGGGACCATGAGAAAACGATCTAGGGTTCACAATTTCCACAGACAGAACTGAGTTGAGCGCGGCTGGAGAAAAGCGATAGATACATGGGATGTTTTTGTTCTTTGAAGAGCCTACATCTCGAATCATAGGAATATCGTTTTGTTGTTTTCTTCTTATTTTTTCTGGTTTGATATACTCGTATCAATTTATGGATATTGGATACCAATATACATGGGCTGGTTCTTTTAGAAGATTTTTTTTCTGAAGTTAAAGTTCACTTATAATGTTCATCACCCGAAAAACACTGTTCACAACATACAGCTCACAAAAAATGCAACAATTGCCTGTTCTTGGTAGTTCTGAAGCTATGACAAGTATCACAGAATTGGAGGCTATTGGCAGTCAGCAAAGTGACAAGATGGAGGCACAGCAGCATGAAAACAAACAGAAGTTTGAAGACATGCTCAAGGGAATCACAGAATCGCTGGTGATGGCGGGTAACTTGGCCATCAAGGTGACGATCTACAGCCGGCCATGAGGAAACCCATAGCCAAGGGCCATGACTAGATGATCTACGGTTCAAAATTTTGACAGAAAGGACAGAGTCAAGCGCAGCTGGAGAAAAACGTGAGATAGATACATGGGATGTTTTTGTTCTTTGGAAGAGCCTACATCTCAAATCATAGGAATATCTTTTTGTTGTTTTCTTCTTATTCTTTCTGGTTTAATACACTCGTATCAACTTATGTGTATCGAATTCTCTGGTGTCCCAACAAAAAAAGAGTAGAAACATGCAGAGTGGTTCAAGCGAAGTTAATGGGTAACACCAAGAATTTTCTAAGCGTGTTTCAAAGAGCACAAAAAAAACTGGAGTGCTTTCAGCTAGGGGTGAGCATGGGTACCGAAAATACCGAACCGTACCGGAACCGGTACCGACTTAGAGTTTTCGGTCCGGTAGTCGGTACTTGAAATATTGCTAAATCGGTATTCGGGATTCAGTATTCGGGACTAGTACCGAAAAAACTAGGTAAAATATGTACCGGTACCGTATATGAATACTTTGTACGGTATTCCGTACCGTATTTAAACCAAATTCGGTATTTGGTAAAATCGGTACCGGTTCCGGTACCATGCTCACCCTACTTTCAGCATAACTAAACCTAGAGGTTCTAGAGAAAGCAATGGTGGAAGATCAAATAAGGGATCTGAGCTTTCTGCTCTAGTGAAGAAATTGGAGGCCATGAATAAAGATGAGAACAGATCTTGTGAAAAAAAGTTCATGATGGATCTTAGCTTGCTGCTCTTACCTTGCAATGAACTTATGCGAGCATTTGAATTCATTATACCAGGGAAGAAAAAAAGTAATTCATTAATGATTTAACTTTTGTCTCCTACCACGTTGAGAATATTTCATGCTTACCAAACATCCACAAAAAGTCCCAATTTAAACTAATTCTGTAGTAATATTAGTTGCGAACTTGACTTGGCTAGCTCAAAATATTACCATCATCTGCAATATGCAAAGATATTCAACTAAAGAGCCTTGTCTAAATATGCTGTTATATGGAAGATAACAACAGTGATGGTCATGGCAAGTAATACTTGAACCAAACACACAAAATTTAACAGCCAACGTCAAAGTCTTCTAGCAAAGATTAAAGTAGAGGCATACCTCAATTTCTTTGTCGAAACAGCAGTGAATGGCGACAAAGATGCAGCGAATGGTGACAAGAAAGCTGGTACCTGTCAGTGCTTACATGCACAGTATTTCCATCTCTTCTTTTTCAATCAGATTATACCTACCTGACAAAGACATCACAAATTGGTTGCTCCATATTAAACATAACAAGTTCAAAAATTGATCAGTTTAATAAACATTTACACAAGCTACTTAGAATAACTGTTCTGAAACTATTTGAGGTATTAAGAATATAATTGTAGAACTCCCGTAAAGTAGAAACAAGCCCTAAACTCATAACGCACAAAATAAGTCCCACAATTTGAAATTTTGACGAGAGACCGGATATCAAACAGAGTACGAAAAGCAACCAGCTATGTTAACAGGTACCTTTGCTCGTAAAGAAAGTGTAATTCGAAGAGACAAGAAGCTGCAATGACTCAAACAGACAAAAAGCAGCAATGACGAGCACAGAATCAATCAGCCGTGATGAGCAAATCAGGTTTACGAATAAACTTTTGCAATCACCAGAGACTCAGAGAGGGCTAGGGTTTTAAATATTTTCTTAGCATTTTCTTACACACATGTATATAAGTACTAAGGTTGTAAATGAGCCGAGCCAGGTTCTGTCAAGCCCAAGCTCAATTTGCCTGGCAAAACTAGGGCTCGAAACTCGACTCAAGCTCAACCAAGCTTCAATTTTCAAACTCGAGATCGAGCTCGGCGAGGACGTGAAATAATCGAAACTCTCAAGCTCACCTCGACCCGACTGTACATTGATTTTTTCTAAAGACTATTGCTATCAGAGAAGGCCAGAGAGAGGAAATACCAAAATAACTATCTTCTTATTATCTGATTACTTAATACAAAGAACAAGGAAACGATATATACATGACAACCCTAAAGCCCATAAGGGCCCATATATAACTAACAGGCCCCAAATAATGTTAGCCCAGTATCAAGAATAATAACTACAGAATATTATCACTAACAACTATAATGTAATTAAACACAAAAATTGTCAACAAAAAAATTACATTCAGCAAATAAAATCCAAATAAAGCTAAACAAAATCCATGTTTAACAGGTAATGGAATTTCAAATTCAATACAGATTTCTATCATCATGTACAACAGGCACTGAAATAGCAAACAGATCAATACGTAGAATATAAATATCTCCAGTAGGTGCTGAAACAGTTTACAGATTACTCTCATCATGGATTCGTGGTTGATAAAACTACTATTAGTAAACAGATTCTCAAATTTTGTAATCTTAGTTTAAAACTAAACAAATTACTCTTGAATTTGTTGAATTATCTTAGTAAACAGATTACGGTCGAATTATGTACTCTTAGTAAACAGATTACTCTCAAATTTGTTAACTTGTCTTGGTAAACGAATTACGGTGAAATTTTGTACTCTTAGTAGACAGATTTGCAAATGTTGACTTGCAAAATCTATACAAATAGAGTAAATTCTACTTGCACTTTCCAGAAAAACAATAAACAGAAGTAGCACTATAGCAGAAAATAAATTACCCAGAAAAGAAAAGAACAACGAGATTTGACTAAACGAAAAAAACTGAATAATATAACGGAGTTACAAAAACTTTAAGAACACAAAGACAGTTACAAATCCGGCTTACCTCGAATTTCACTATAGCAGAAGACAGAAGACCGAAGTAGCAATCGGAAGTACGGTCGTATGGTTCTGTGGATACTGCTAACTTCTGTAATCGGAATACACACCAAGAGGAAAGAGCCGACTTCTATAATCGGAGGGATATTGTCGTACGGGTATGTGGAAGTAGCGATTAGGGCATTAGGCTATCTGAATCCCATCTGAGATCGACGATCAACGATGGATATGGGGATGAATCAGTAAGTAGGCCTCCATAGGAATCGCATACACCGAAGGAAGAAGAAAGAGGCGGATAATTGGCTAAATGCACCTTTAGGGTTTTTTTTATTGATAAAAGATATAACTAGTATAACAACCGTTAAAGTACATAATAATAAAATACGCAAATTGTACAAAAATATAACAAACTATGTTAATGTTGTCATTTTATATAATTAACTTTATTTTGTATCTAAAAATACAATAAACATTCTAAAATACATCATTGAATGCAAGTCACCTGCACATATAGGGTGTAGCATCTGTTAGCTATAATAGCTTGTGAGTACTCAAATAGCATGCGATCAACATAAATACATCACATATCATCAATCATGCTCGGATAGTTCTATCCTAGCATCTCGTGATGAGCTGGCGTAGTCAGGAGGTAACATATCTTGCAGGGGAGCTAACCCGGCTCAATGCACCAAACTGGGGTACCAGACACATCAACCGCTCCGGTGGGGGAGCTATACAGCGTCCACCGTTGCGTTTCAGAATCAACTGATTCTTCTGAGTAAAGCCTTAAGCTAAACCCACAGGGGACAAACCTTGCCCGGGGCAAACCTTGCCCAATAAGTAGGACAAACCTTGTCCGGGGCAAACCTTGCCCAATAAGTAGGACAAACCTTGTCCGGGGCAAACCTTGCCCAATAGATCTGCACCGATCACAAACAGATAATCTGATTCAAACGAATCAACAAACAATGCGCGCACATATTCAATCATCATCATAGCATACACCTAATCAAGTGCATACTACATTGTGTCAACATGGTAAATTCTAGCATCATCATGCAATCCTACACTTAATCAAGTGCGTGTACAAATCATGGTATACAGTTCCGTAATCATTGTTAACATATGTTATAGATATATTAATCGTTATGTTATCAGGCACTCACCTATCGAGTTAGAATACTAAACGCTACTTTACAGAAGCTCCTGGATCAACTGAAGTACCTAAACAATCATCCCGTATATCAGTACAACCCGAAACAGCAAACTGTATGCTGGAACAGGGTCCTTTACGGCCACAAGCATGTCTGCTTGCGCCCACAAGGGCTTGGAACTGCTTGCGCCCGCAAGGCAATCCCTTGCGCCCGTAATCGTGACTCTTGCGGCCGCAAGGGTGGTCCTTGCGCCCGCAAGCATGTCTGCACAGACAGTGCGATTCCAGCCCTCTGCATTTGGCCATTTCAACCCCAAAACATTACCAATCGATTCCAAACCAATTTCCAGTGTTCACAAACTAATTTGGTACTTAAACTAAGATGGAAACAAGTATCAATTCACACTTTAACACCAAATTCAAAGATTGAGATCAAAATCTCCATTTTGACCCATTTGCACTTTAATTCAAGAATTCTATCAAGAACACTGATTTAATTACCAATTCTGGTTGCTAAACACTTAAGAATGATGTAGGAATAGATTGGAATCAGTAGAACAAATTATAGAAGTCAATTTGCCAATTGGACCCATTTGACCTAAATGGTCAAAACATGAAGAACATGGTGATGAAGCTTACTTTGAACAAGGAGATGATGAAGTTGGAAGTGTTACGGCAGATTGAAACTTGGAAATGAGTACTTGAATCCACAGCAATTCAGATTGGCACTTGGATATCTTGAATCTCTTTTGCAAAACCAACACAAGAACACAATGAGATAAAACACAAAGTCTGTATTTGTTCAAAGGGGTGCTCAAGTGAGCTTTCAAGAGGTGGTGCCTACTTGTGGTCAATATTATCCACAAGTGGGTACCTTGTTCCCCTTTTCAAATTACAACTTAACGCACGAGTACCCGTTTTAACCAACGGGGATATTTTTGGAAACCTCGTTCTAAATCATTTAATAATATATTATTTTTATCTATTTATCATAATATTTTAGTATTATCATTTCTTTATTATTTTCTTCTATTTTTCTCATTTAATCAATTATATATATCTTATTCCCTTTTATTCAATATTTAAATAAAATTCTAGACGTACAAGATTTGAACACGACTAGGCCCATTTTGAGGTTGTTACATTGTCGCGGCGCGACAGGCTATTTTTAAGGATTTTGTTTGTTTTGCTTTGTATTCATGTGGGATGTGATGGATTATGGTTTGTATGATTATTGTATGTTGTTTACAAGTTATATAGAGATATAAATATATATTTATCAGAGATTGACTTCGGTTTGTTGTGTTCTCAAGATTTGCAAAGACTCAGTGATATTAGACAACTGAGCAGACGGGAACGTGGACTGAGGTGAGTGGAAGTGTACTCACGAGTGGTGATGGTGGTAACATTTGTGGTTACATGTATTGAGATATTCTTATGATCTGAGATGCCATGATAGACTGTTGAGTCTGAGTTGCCTTGCTAGACTGCTTAGTCTGAGTTGCCTTGCTAGACTGCTTAGTCTGAGTTGCCACCATATTAGTAACTAGGGCATTAGAAAAGAAGGGAAAGAAGACTAAAAGTTCGATCATGGCATAAAAGTTGCTCATTATCTCAAACACTATTCATAAGGGGTTAGGGGTTAAAGAGAGATAAGCATCATTGTAACACGAAAAAATCGTAAGGCAAAACATGACTGAAACTTAATATCAACACAAAGGAAGAGATTGAAAAGAAGCAAAACATGATATCATACCTTCATCATTTTTGGAGTTTATTATTCAAAATAAAATTGTCGAACATGTAGCAAAGGGAACGATCAACAAGTTAACATGACAATCTACTTATATGGAATGTGCCGACTAGTAAAGGCTTAGCCCGGCAAATGTAACAAGCATTCATTCTTATACATATTTCCATTTTCTTGAAATGACTCAAAGACTCCTTAGGATGATGATTGTCACCCTCATAGAATGACATCATACATTATAGCCATATAATGTATCACAAGCACGATAACGACCCAAGATAACTTGTGTAGAGCGTCCACCATTTGTATGGAACCCATGGCCAACCTATAAGTAGCCTTTGTTATGGCCTCAAGCCAAAACTAAAAATTGTTCAATACTTAAATACTAAAATTCCCTTCTTAAGCACAGCTTTGATTCATGTGACTTTGTCACTTTCTTTTACAATGTTGCATAGATCGTTGTGATAAAACTCTACCTATGTGCACCCTAATGATACACCAAGAAAAAAAAAAGAATGATAGTATGCAAGCTCAACCACTTAGCATAACAAGCCGTGAAGCAATCCGCTAGTTCAATCATTTATTATCATCGTCAAGTTGTGATTACTAGGCCCTCATTTTAGGTATTATCAGACTAAAAAATTTAGTATCAATAAAAGAATGAGATTCACTCACATTATCAAGTTTGATAGTAAAAGCCATCTATCAAATATGTTTCCATGTTATTTTGGGTTTTTTCATACTCTTTTTACTATATAATTTGGTTTAAAAATCAACTCTTTATCTATGTTACGCTGAAACACTTATGTTAAAGATATTCTTAAGATTTCTAGAAAAGGCTTAACAACTAAGTTTTGTAAAAGTTCTCCCAAAAATTTGTTATAGTGTCTTATTTCCTACATACTTAACCCCACGCAAGTGGACGTATAGGGAGGTAAGATGAAGCTACACATACCTTTATCCACAGATACAGAGACAGTTTTCTCAAAGACCTCCGGCAAAATCAAGTAGAAACAAACATTGCGCCTTATCCAGCAGGTTTGAAGTTGAACTAAAAGTTGGAAACTATTAAGCATAAAGACCTTTAAAAATTATTTTTAGACTATACTGTTTTTAAAGTATTGTTACTTTTTTTAAATATGTTCCTAGTTTTCTTTCGTACATACTAACACTTTTATTTTAGCTAATACGATTACTATATTCATTGACGCAATTAGTCATTCATTTAGAAACAGGCACAGCCAAACAAATCAAATCAAATATCTATAACATGAAAGGTTCCAAGAGAAAGTGAAGTTAATAAAATCACCTTGTATATATACATGTTCGATATTAGTTGCTTAATCTTTTTCCTTTTTACTTTTTTTGTTTGTTTCTATTAGGCAATGACCTGCCCAAAAACAGTGATAGCAAATTTAGGGTATATGTTGGTTGACAAAGCAATGTGTGGCCCATACAACTAATAGTATGTGATTCGCATTAGGTAGGCTTATTATGTATATTTGTTGGTGAGATACTTTAGTAAGATATACTAATACTATGTGACCCGCGGTAATATGTTATAAGCCAAACAAGAAGCAGGGTAAAAGCATCATTGTCTACATCTCACCTCCTTCGTACCCCACTGAGGCGGGATTAGGTAATTTTGTGTACTTAGGGTATGGACTATGGATGTACCTATGATTAGGGGAAATGGACACACCGATACAAGTGATTGTGAACAAGCACTCTTTCACGTGAATACTTTGGAAGGAAGGTGTATATCTCTTTTCAGGAGAGCAGTTATCACCAAGGCATTAAATAAGAAGCCATGGTAAGCTTCCTCGTGTGAAGCAAGCAAAAACTATAGTTTGGGTTAGTCGCCTTGGTTAGTAGTCATGGTTGTGTTTGTTTTTTAAGAGGTAAATTGAGAGGCGGCATAAAGCCTGTTTGTGACCCATGAAAGATTGTTTTGTAAAGTCATAAAGTTTTACCATATCTTTCTTCTCCCCCGGTTTCCATAACCCTCACCCTTTACGATATAACTGAACATGAGTGTGGATGATAGGGTAGATTTGCGGATGAGACAGGATGCTGTACAGCTAAAATAAGAATTAAAAGAACCTTAAATATTTAGAATCAGCAAAAAGAATCAAAAAAGAACAAGTAATTCAACAAGCCTGCTACAAGTTCAAGGAACCAATTTGAGTTGGTTTGGCCGTTTGGGTTTGGTACTTTGGTCGTTATGTTTAAGATCCGGGTCATGGTTTAACCTGATTTTTTCTTAAAAGGTGTTATATCTTTTAAGCTGTTTTTGTTATGCTACTTTTAGTTTCTTCGGTTCTTTTTTAAGCTATTATTGTTCCTTTTCTTAATTTGGTTATGGGTTAGTAAGTTACTGAGCAGAGCATCGCAAAAACAGCAGAAAAAATCAATAACAAGTACAACTTAAAAGAACAAAACAAAAAGGCTAGACTATAACCCAGATCTGAAACATAATGACTAAACTATAACCCTTTTTTTTTGTCTGGCCGGTCTTCGGTCCTTCTTTTTATAAATTCCAGGTTCCGGTCCGGTCTTTTTCAGTCTGGTCCAGTTTTGATTTAGAACAGTGTATAACACAACCAATAGACCAAAAAAACCGACGAACCGAACCAAACCGGACTGAGACTGGTCGGTCCAATCTTCGGTCCTTGTAATTTATAGATTTCAGGTTTTAGTCCGGTCCGATTTTTGAACCAACCTCACCCCTAACCCTAACCAAACAACAGCACAACACTTGACAAATCTGTATCAGTACTAGCACTTAAAATGTTTAATAAAACAGAATTAACATATTCGGCATGAATCCCTACAAAACAACATGTTAAATTGAACTACTAAACAACATGTACCACTAGCACTTAACAAGATTAAACTAGAAATTTTCAAAATTCAAAACAGCATGTATCACTAGCACTCAGTTGTTTATATCCTACTATAACAATTGTACTCACTAGATCGAAAGGCATGATTACAGATTACTTATATACTCTCTACTCTCTCAAACTATGTATGTGAGAGATAGTCATCCAATACCAAGAATTTATTTAAATCGTAATCCTTCCTATCGATTGATTGTCAATGCTGTTGGTTAAATCCAACCTCGGTGATTCTTGGATCTTAACGTCGAACAAATAATAATATGACAGCAAACCTGATTCGAATACCTTTAACTGACTGAAATCAAAGAGCAGACCGAATTTGAACAAAGAAAGACAAAAAATCGAACAGATGAGATAGCTAGGGTTTCGATATCGAGATGTGAAATCAAAGAACAAACCTGGAAAAGCGAGGAGAAACGCCGATAGGTGATACGAAGCAGATGAGATATGATCTAGGGTTTCGTCATTGGAGGTGGTACGAAGCAGACTTCGATGGGTTAAGCTAGCCGGTTGCTCTGCAGTCGAGGGCGGTGGCCGGTCGGGAACTCGAGCCAAGGGCGGCGGAAATATTTAATCTCCTAAGCACAGAGATGCCGATTAGGTTTACTGGTCGACAAGGACGTGCTTGCAAAAGAGGGAGGAAGGAAACCTATAAATGGTGTTAGCTTTTTATTAGGTTTGGATTAGTTTATAGCTTGTTAGTTCAACATACGTTTGAGTAACTCAACAATTATAAATCTATATCATATGTTAATACAAACTCAATTAATGCTTGGATAAAAGCCTTCTATTCTAAGGACTCATATAAATACGATCACAGTTTATTCTACGTACAACAATATGTTGATTTATATCGATAAGTCTGTGTGTAAGATATCATGCATCTCTAATGTTTGGATAGTGATATCCGTAACTCTTTTACGGGCTCCATAGTTAATATATTATATTAAGGAGAGTCTTTCGTGCAAATTGGTTTGAATGTGTAAATCGGTCATTTGCCCTTGGAGCAATAGTTAATTGAACATATAAGGGTAAAGCGTATTCGAAATTATAAATGAAATGATAAGACAACAAACGTAGATTTAGTATCATATGTGCTAACAAGGAAATCACCTCACCTCACACTGAGTGGGTCAAGTCTTTATGTTTAGAACGAGATCCAATCAAGCTTTAGCCATTTGCTTGCCTCAACAATCCATAAAGACTTGAATCTAGAATTAGGGTTCAAAGATACAATCCTTACCTATGAAAAACATAAGTCAAATCAATAACAAGTGCATGAAACCTAAAGACAAGTCACCTCAAACCTCCAATCTTTTACACACCACAAATCTATTTTATGGAATATAGCTACTATTCGACCACCTCTACCTCAATCTGTATGCCTCAAAAAACAAATCCAACAATTTAGTGCTTAAGTACAAAAATCAAAACGATCCAACAATTCAATCTCTAGTATATGGTAGATTATTGTGGTTAGGTCATAAAATACGGAGAAATCCAAAATTTCCTTTGCATCTTGAACAAGCGCTCATAAGACACACACACACTCTCTCTCTCTCTCTCTCTCCTAGGGTTGCTAACAAGTGTGAATTAGGGTTAGCAAGTATAATCTTGTGCCCGGATATATATATATACACTATATTAGATGTCCGTGTAATGTATGGGTTGGGTTACAAAAATGATAAATGTTAAACATTAATAAAAAATATCAAATAATTATAAAATAGAAAAAAAAAGAATTTAAAAGACGACAAATGTCATTAACACCACGGTTGAAATGTGATATTAAGATACCAAGAGACAATATTGTATTTATTGTACAAGCCATTGATCATTGTTGTACAATTAGCACAATAAGGTCAAGTCTTGATTACTAAAAAGAACTTTAAATGATAATAAAATATTTTAAACTGATAAGATTGAGAATTTGGTTAAATATAATATTTTTAAGTTATAAAAGGTAAATATAATATTTTTAAATTAGGTGGACAAACACCCCTTGAATGTGTCGAATAATAAACCCATATAGCCATTCGATTACAGATTCTAAATCAAAATCAGTTATCTCAATTCCATTATTCATCATTAGAAGTCTAGATTACCATTCTATCACCAATTTCGAGCCTTTACACCC
>JARJIL010000174.1:647-29500 GCA_038502395.1 Dittrichia graveolens | reverse complement strand
TTGCGGGATGGCTTGAGTCTAATCCATATTTCTTAATCAGATCAAAGACATACTTGCTCTGATTAATGAATATAACATCTTCTTTCTGATAGATTTGAAGTCCCAAAAACTACGTCATCTCACCCATCATGCTCATTCTATATTGATTAGACATTATCTTGGAGGACCAATCACACAGATCTTGGTTTGTTGATCCAAAGATAATGTCATCCACATAAATTTGAACCAGAATGACATGTCCTCTGCTCTTTCTTATGAAAAAAGTTTTGTCAATATTTCCTCTAACAAAATCATTTGAGAGCAAATAGGTGGATAGTGTATAATACCAGGCTCTTGGAACTTGCTTGAGTCCATACAAAGCCTTGTCTAACTAATAGACATAATTTGGACGTTTAGCATCAATAAAACTAGGGGGTTGTTTCACATAGACCTCCTCCTGTAGTGCTCCATTTAGGAATTCACTTTTAACATCCATTTGATACACTTTAAAGTTTTTGAGGGCTGCATAGGCTAGAAACAACCTTATAGCTTCAATCCTTGCAACAGGGGCAAAGGTTTCATCATAATCAATACCTTCTTCTTGTCGATACCCCTGAGCTACTAGCCTTGCCTTGTTTCTGATCACTACTCCATCCTTGTCCATTTTATTTCTATAGACCCACTTAGTGCTTATAATTGTTTTTCCTTTGGGAGCAGGGACAAGGGTCCAGACCTTATTTCTTTGAAATTCTGTCAGCTCCTCTTACATAGCTTCAATCCAATCTTCATCTTTTAGAGCCTCTTCAGTCTTCTTTGGTTCCATTTGAGATAGAAAACTAGAGTAGGCAACATAGTTTGTATTTGCCTTAGATCTAGTTAACACACCATCTTTAACATTCCCAATGACATCATCAAGAGGATGATCTTTTAATGCTCTGAAGGTTGTAGTAGGAGACTGAGGTTCTGGGTCCGAGTCAAAGCAGTGTCTCTCAGGCTGAATATGACTTAATTCTTCAGTCTGAGTAGGAATTGAAAGATCACTTAGATCTTCAATCTGACATGTACCTGATGATTCACCGAGACTGTCAGGCTGATTATCTTCAATATTGATAATTTCTTTCAATGATGCACATTTGTCAGATTTACTATCATCATCATCAGAATCATCCATAACATACATGGGATTTGATGTGAGATCTTCTTTGCTCCTCTCAAGCTCACTCAGACTAACCGAGTCAGCTTGAGCTCTGTTGGATTCATCAATACTTGTCTCATCAAAGGTAACATGTACTAACTCTTCAATTACCTTTCTTTTAAGATTAAAGACTCTGTAAGCTTTGGAGATTGAAGAATATCCAACAAATATCCCTTGATCAGCTTTGGGTTCCAACTTATGGAGCTGATCTCTTTGTTTTAGCACATAGCATGTTGAACCAAAAATATGGAAATATCCAATGTTGGGTTTTCTGCCATGATACATCTCGTAAGATGTTTTACCATGTCTTTTCACTATAATTGATCTATTCTGAGTATAGCAGGCTGTACTTACAACTTCTGCCCAGAAGCTCAGCTTGAGCTTTGCCTCACATAGCATGGTTCTGGTAGCTTCAATTAAGGTTCTGTTTCTCCTTTTAGCAACTCCATTTTGTTGTGGAGTTCTTACAGATGAAAAATTCTGGATAATTCCTTTCTCTTCACAAAAGCCTTCAAGGGTTGAGTTTCTGAACTCAGTCCCATGATCACTTCTGAGTTGTTTAAGAGACTTACCCTTTTGCAACTCTTTTGTCTTATGAAGCTGATTAACTCATATGCAGCTTCACTTTTGGCTTCTAAGAAGATTGCCCAAGTAAATCTTGTGAACTCATCCACAATCACTAGCGTATACTTTTTGCCACTTAGGCTTGGGGTGCTAATAGGTCCAAATAGGTCCAAATGCAACATATGCAATGGTTCTATAATTGAGAAATTCTGCTTGGACTTGAAGGATCCCTTATGATGTTTTCCCATTTCACAAGCTGAGCAGAGTTTTTCTTTAGCAAATGTGATCTTAGGCAGATCAGAGACTAACTCTTTGCTAGACAACTTGTTAATATATTTGAAGTTTAAATGAGACAGTCTTTTGTGCCATAACCAACTCAGCTTGGGAGTTAAATCAGAATACAAGCAGGTTTCAGTTCAAGGATCTGCGGAGCTAAGATCTAACAAATAGATATCTCTCTCTCTTTTTGCCATTAATATTGGTTTTCCCTTCTTATCATAAATTGTCCCTGCATGCTTTCTGAAGGTGACTTCATAATCCTCATCACACAGTTGACTGATACTTATCAGATTGTGTTTAAGGCGTTCAACATATGCTACCTTTTTGAAAGTGACTTTTCCAGCAGTTATCTTTCCATAACCTTTAGTCCTTCCTTGAGAATTATCCCTAAATGTCACCTTGGGTCCTTAATTGTTTTGGAATTCACTTAGAATCCCCTTGCTTCCTGTCATGTGCCTTGAGCATCCACTATCGAGATACCACTTGTAGGAGCCCTACACATGATCAACTAAACATATTAGTTTCTTTTTTGAACCCACAGTTTGGTGGGTCCTGAGGATGAGCACTTAGCTGATCCTTTGGAGTTTGATTGATCAGCTCGAACAGATTCTGGTTCTGTTTTGGACTGATCATCCTTTTCATTTTCAGGTCTAAGATTGGTACTTACACAATCTTTGGCCTCATGACCTCTATCACCACACTTATAACATTTTCTTCTAAAGATGGGTGTTTGGGTTATTTCTTTGAGTTTTCCAACATTAAATTTGGATTCAGATTTAGGGTCATATGATGTGGA
This sequence comes from Dittrichia graveolens, assembly GCA_038502395.1. NCBI lineage: Eukaryota > Viridiplantae > Streptophyta > Magnoliopsida > Asterales > Asteraceae > Dittrichia > Dittrichia graveolens. The sequence continues at coordinate 26,687 of JARJIL010000174.1, read as the reverse complement.
TAACCTTTCAATCCTCTTCGACAATTTATCTACTTGATTTTCACTGACTTTGGACTTACCTTTGTCAGCTTTATGGTTACCTTTATTTGGTGAAGTCTGACTTACAGACAACTTCCTATTTTTAGACATCCTTTCATGTATGGCTTGAGAATTATGTCTTTTTGAGTTAACATGAGATATTCTATCAAAAACATTTGTTCTCACAGGATTGTAGTCCAATCTTTTGAAAACATACTTACAGTTTCTATTGGATCTGGAACATCTAGCTTGATGGTTTGAGTGAATAACCTGAGGACTTTGGGTTGGTCTCACAAACTTATTGGTTTTGACCTGTTTCCCTTCCTTGTTCCTTAAGAATGTTCTTGGGAGTATGTCATTTGATTTCATCGTTTTGTCTTCAAAACTGACTTGATCTTTGATGATTTCATCAGCAGCAGCACTATAATCTCCCCCTAGCACTGCTTTTACTTGATTTCGTATCTGCTGGTTAATACACTTTTCTGCTTCTCTTGATGACTTACACCAGGATTCACAGATTTTTCTTAGATTGTCAGCTTGTTCTTTTGATTCTTGCAGTTCTTCACTTAGAAGTTTGTTTATATGAAGCTGACATTCATAATCACTTTGGATCTTTTTACCAGCATTTAAGAGAGTTTCAGAGTGTTTAAGTTCATCTTTTAGTTTTAAAATTTCAGTTTTCAAACTAGATTGAACTGTGAGAGAGGTTTTGAAATTTCAGTTTTCAAATTAGACATTTTTGTTCATCAGTGTAATAGCTAAAGTTATTTACCTTATACATTGAGGCAGGATCCCAGTTACTGGTTTGCTTACTCAGCTTAGCCGATTCTGCTAGATCCTCATCAAATGAAATGTCTTCTAACTCATAGTAAACTTGTTCCTCTTCATCCTCAATGGCCATCAAACACCTATCTGGCTCATCATCATCTGAAGCAGATGATTCAGTATCCCAAGTTTCAGCAAGGAGACCTTTGGTGTTTTCATCTGGTTTGCCTTTGAGTCTTTGATATTTCTTTTTATATTTATCAGCTCTGTAGGCATTTTTGTCAGCTACTAAAGCTGATTCTCCCTTCTTTACTCTGCACTCAGCAGCTATGTGTCCTATCCTCTAACAGTTATAGCACTTAGCTTTCTTAGGATCAAAAGTAGACTTACCACTTTTGCGTCTGTCAGACTGGCCCCTTCCCCTTCTGAACTTTCTAAAGTTTCTTGCTAACATTGCCATTTGTTCAATAAGAGCATCCATCTCTTCATCATCTGAACCAGAGTTAAGACTTACTTCTTCAGATTCAGATTCAGAGTCAATCTCAACTTGAGACATTTTAGATCCCTTCTTTTTCTTTTCTGCAATTAATGCAGATCCAGCAATGTTTATAGATTCTTTTAGTTGTTGCTGGGCCACTTTCTTCTGTTCCATGATTTGTTGATGATTTAGTAGGAAACCATAGATAGATCTGAGATCATATTTTCCTAAGGTTCCTCCAGCCTGAAGTGCAATGGTGATCTCATTGAATTGTTCTGGTAACACATCCAATGACTTGAGTACCAACTCATTCTCATCTTTCTTGACACCTACCAAGATCAAATCATTTATCAAGCATTGAAATCTGGTAAACAAATCTGCCAGAGTTTCATTCTTTTTAGCAAAGAAAGTTTCATAAGAACGACTCAGATTTGTCTTCTTATGTTGCTTGACCAGGTCAGTGCCTTCATACGTGACACTGAGAGTATCCCACATCTCTTTTGTAGTTTGGCACCCAGCCACAGTATGCAGAAGAGGATTTGTTAAAGCATTTGCTATAATGCTTTGTGCCTTGTCATCAAGATTGAACAGTTTATGATCTTCTTCAGTCCAGGATGCTTCAGTCTTGGGAGTTTCTCCAGAGGGAACAGTTTTGTCAGTGGCAGTAATATGGATCATTGGTATGATTGGGCCATCTTGAATCACGGTACTCATCATGTGATCCACAGACTTGAGATATAGCATGGCTCTAAACTTCTACATAGGATAGTCAGTGCCATCAAAGATAGGACAACCTTTTGCCGCCATTGTTGGTATATGACTTGATTGCTTGCTAGTAGACATCTTAACCTCTTGATAGCGGATCTTGATCTTCAACTTATGAAGAAACTTGCTCTGATACCAGTTGTTGGTCCCAAAGAGGGTGAACAAGAAACCGATACAGTGTAGAAGGGGAGGTTGAATACACTTTAAAGAATCAAACAAACTAATCAAATGTATATTCAATTATCAACCAGTACAATAACTATTATCACTCTCTAATCAAATCAACAGGATGATTTGATATTACAATAATTATAACCTCAACTCTCTCTAAACACTCTTGAATCACAAACTAATTGATGATCGAATTTCTTGTTAACACTGATTAACAAGAACTCTGGAAAACTCTATCGAACTTTGAATTTACAAAGTTATCGCAACACATGCGTATCAAGTATCACGAACACACGTACGTTTTGCAACTTATGCAGTCTTGCAACTTATGCAGTCGTGTTTAGCGTATCAGTTCACGTACACACGTTAGAACATATATGCGTATTTGTTCGTATATATAAACCCAGAAGAAGGTTTATACTTATACTTGATATATCTACGAAAAAATCATAGTTTAAAGATAGAACTTATCTTTTCTTTAAAACCGTAACAAACTCCTTAATTAGAACATATCTAATTAATTCCGTTTGAGATTTCTATCCAACTAATAAATAGTTTAAATTAGGTTTAGATATCCTAATTTAAATGTCGTAGATATAGAGAGTTTATAACAGAATTTAGAACTTACTTAGATTCTGAACTGACTTCTAACGCTGAGCTAACATACTCAGTCTTGACCTTGTCAAGCTGACTTCTTGAATCTTGGATTCTTGAATCTTAAAGTCTTCAAGTCTTCACTCTTAAGACCTATCTCAGCTTAGAAGTCACTGAATTATCTAGTACTTACATAGAAAACTCTATATCTGTTTATACGCTGACTACTCAGCTGAAGCTGACTAGTCAGTCTATAACAGACTTACATAATTCCTAACTCTTAACCTATTATCTATACATATCGATAGTTTTTCTCATCAAATCTAACTATTCTAAACATGGGACTAACAATAAATCGGGTCCTTCTAAAGGACAATCCTTAGCAGGCGGGAAAACTGATTCCTCTAAGAAGCCGAGGCCAAATTCTCCTTGGTGTAATCCATGCCGAACTTATCACTCTGGTGAGTGTTCTAACTCTACCAGACGTTGTTGGAGGTTCGGGCAGAAGGGCCACACTACAACAGAGTGTGGTTTTAAAGAGGATGTTTGTTATCGGTGCCACAAGCCCGGGCACAAACTGACTGACTGCCTGGAAAGGCAGAATGCTGGAGTTAAAGGATCTTCTTCTTCTCGAGGCCCTAAAAGAGATGACGCGCCCTGCGCGAAAGGCAGGGCTTTTCAGATGACGGCAGATGAGGCCAAAGCAGCAGGAGATGTCGTCACGGGTACTTTTCTTATCAATTATATTCCTGCTAGTGTTTTATTTTACTCTGGAGCTACCTACTCCTTTGTATCTGTGGCCTGTCGTAGAAGATTGCAATTACCTGTCGTTCCTTTGACTGGGCCGCTCAGAGTAGAGGTCGCTGACGGCAAAGTAGTCCCTATTACAGAGAAAGTCCCAATAGCTGTGATTTATATTGACGGGAGTAATATCCCTATTTCTTTCTTTGTTATGCCTATTGCGGGCTTTGATGTCGTGATCGGGATGGATTGGCTCAACAAGAGTGATGATGAGATTATCTGTTCCAAAAAGATGATTAAGATTCCTCTCTTTGATGGATCTTATGTTGTTGCACGTGGAGAACGACAGGATTCTGATATTCGTATTGTCTCCATGATAAAATCTTAGAAGTCGATTGCCAAAGGTTGTGACTCTTATTTGGCATACGTTATTGATGCTACGATGGAGAAACAACCAGTTCGTGATAATCGGGTGTTGTTTGACTACCCTGAGGTATTCCCTGAAGAACTTCCGTGTTTGCCTCCGATTCATGATGTTGAATTCAAGATAGAGCTTATTCCAGGAGCTACACCTGTGGCTCGTTCTCCGTATCGTCTTGCTCCTTCTAAAATAAGAGAGATGATGACTCAAATTCAGGAGTTGCTAGACAAAGGTTTTATTCGATCGAGTTCCTCTCCGTGGGGAGCCCCTGTGCTATTTGTGAAAAAGAAGGACGGAACGATGCGAATGTGCATAGATTACAGGGAGCTAAACAAGCAAACTATAAAGAATAAGTATCCACTTCTTCGAATAGATGATCTTTTTGATCAGTTGCAGGGAGCTACATGCTTCTCTAAGATTGATCTCCGGTCGGGGTACCACCAAGTACGAGTTCGTGAAGAAGATGTTCCGAAGACCGCGTTCCAAACTCGTTATGGTCACTACGAATTTCTGGTTATGTCGTTCGGCTTAACCAATGCCCATGCCGTCTTCATGGATCTGATGAATCGGGTTTGTTGTCTGTTTCTTGACAGATCTGTGATTGTGTTTATTGATGACATTCTTGTCTACTCGAAGACGGAAGCTGATCACGAGCTTCATCTTCGTCAGGTTCTCGAGACGTTAAAGCGAGAACAATTGTATGCTAAGCTATCCAAATGTGAACTCTGGCTTAGGGAAGTTCATTTCCTAGGCCATGTTATATGTCAAGACGGTGTCAAAGTAGATCCAGCTAAGGTGGAGGTTGTGATGAATTGGGGAGTTCCTCGGACTCCTTTCAAAATTAAAAGCTTCCTTGGCTTGGCTGGCTACTATCGGCGGTTTATCCGCGATTTCTCGAAGCTTGCGGGTCCGTTGACCAAACTCACTCGCAAGGATGTTTCTTTTATTTGGTCGGAAGCTCAAGAAGAAGCTTTTCAGACCTTGAAACGATTGCTATGTGAAGCTCCGATCCTTACTCTGCCTGAGGGTTCGGAGAACTTCACGGTGTATTGTGACGCGTCTTATGCGGGTTTGGGTTGCGTTCTGATGCAACGTGATAAAGTGATTGCCTACACTTCTAGGCAGTTGAAATCACACGAGGGGAACTACCCAACACATGATCTTGAACTTGCTGCGGTTGTCTTTGCACTGAAATTGTGGAGACATTACCTTTATGGTACAAAGTGTGTGATTTGCACAGATCACAAAAGTCTTCAGTATGTCTTTTCTCAGAAAGAACTCAACATGCGGCAACGCCGTTGGTTGGAGTTAATAAAAGACTACGATTGTGAGATCCGTTACCATCCTGGCAAGGCCAATGTTGTAGCGGACGCTTTAAGCCGTAAAGGACCGACAGCAGAAGCTAAGTTTATGTGGATCACTATTGTCTCAGATTTGATTTCTAGACTGAAGGAAGCTCAGCAGACTACATTGTAAGAAGAAAAGCTGAAGGCTGAGACAATGAAGAAATTAAAGGATCAGCTTGCCAAAGATAATCGTGGGTTGAAGACTTTTCAATCCAGGATTTGGGTACCTTCTGCTGGAGGTAACCGTGAGCTGATTCTGTAGGAAGCCCATAAGTCCAAGTTATTTGTCCATCCGGGAATTACAAAGATGTATCACGACTTGAAGATGCTATACTGGTGGCCAACCCTGAAGAAAGACATCACTTCATTCGTGGAGAGATGTCAAATCTGCGCGCAAGTGAAGACGGAGCACCAGAGACCTTATGGTAATCTGCAGCAGTTGGATATTCCGGAGTGGAAATGGGATAATATCACGATGGATTTCGTGACAAAGCTACCGAGAACGTCAGAGGGCACGACATGATCTGGGTTATCGTTGATCGACTAACGAAGAGTGCTCATTTCTTGGCAACAAACGAGTCTGCTTCGCTGACCCATTTAGCCCAGTTGTATATCGATGAGATTGTGTCACGTCACGGTCTTCCATGTTCTATTGTATCTGATCGTGACTCTCGGTTTGTCTCAAATTTTTGGTAGAGTCTGCAACGCGAACTTGGCACTCATGTTCTTCTCAGCACTGCCTATCATCCACAGACTGATGGTCAATCTGAATGTACGATACAGACATTAGAAGATATGCTTCGTGCCTGTGTACTCAAATTTGGTGGATCGTGGGATTCTCATCTCCCATTGATTGAATTTGCTTACAACAATTCATATCATTTCAGCATTGGAATGCCACCATACGAGATGCTTTATGGAAGACGATGTCGCACTCCGACCTGTTGGTTAAAGCCTGGCGAGAAGCAGTTCGCTGGACCTGAAATTGTCCAGATCACTTCTGATAAAGTGAATGTGGCTCTTGAAAAGCTAAAAGCAGCTCGGGATCGACAGAAGATGTACGCGGATCTGAAGCGTCGTCCCGCTACATTCGAAGTCGGTGACCGTGTGTTCTTGAAGGTTTCTCCTTGGAAAGGCGTCATTCGTTTCGGACGCAAAGGGAAGCTAAGTCCACGTTTCATTGGCCCATTCAAAATTGTACGCAAAGTGAATGATCAGACGGTGACTCTAGAGCTGCTGTCTGAACTATCTGGGATACATGACACCTTTAACGTGTGCTACTTACGTAAGTGCCACGTTGAGGAGGAACAAATTATTCCTTTGCAGGAATTAAAAGTTGATTTTTCCAAGCGACTAGTTGAAGAACCTGTTGAGATTCTTGATACGAAGATCAAGAAGCTACGCAAGAAGATGATTAAACTAGTCCTTGTGAAGTGGAAGCACAACATAGGTCCAACCCTGACGTAGGAAGTTGAGGACGAGATGAAGACAAGGTACCCTCACCTGTTTATCACTGAGTATATTCCGAGGACGGAATCTTCTTAAGGGGGGTAGATTTGTAACATCCTCAACTTGGGCCTAGTTGTAATTAGTGTGTATGTATGAGTAGTTATTGTAATAAGACGTATTATGTAAGTATTTGTTGAATTAGATGAATATGTGCTTATGTGTTTATATGTGTGTTAAGTATGATGATTGTGTAGATTAGATATTTAAGGAAAACCAATTTGAAAGTAATCCAGAGGCAACCGCCTCTGGATGTGCAAACGTGTACATGTGTGTATGTGTATGTGGCTAGTTGACTAAAGTCAACTAGAAGAAAACACACAACTTTCTCTCGGCTCTTTCTCTCTCGTTTCTCACTATTCTCGGATTTCAGAAAAACAAGAAGGATTCATTTGCTGATCTACAAAAGGTTAGTATAATGGATTTAAGCTTGTTAGAAGGTTTCATGCAAATTAATAACATAAACCCATGCAACAACACCTTAAAGAATATGTAAACTCACCTTTTAATGGGTTTTTCATATTTGGTGTTCTTGTGAGGATTTGGCATGTTTAAGATGTTCAACGAATGGAATATGTTAGTCCCAGATTGAGTACGCAACAACAAATGTTTGTAGAAGGGGGGGGGGGGTTGAATACAAACTTTAGCTTTTAAAAATTAAAGACACACTTATATACTTTTATATAATTCTTATTGATATGAATCAAGAATTACATGTACTAGAAGCGGAAATTCTAAGTACAATAAAAGGTGGCCATCAATTTGTCTAACACATAGACAAGCTAACTCTAAAACAACTAATGTATATAGAGTGTTCAACACATGAACAAGTTTGAATCTACACAATGCTTATATTCTACGAAATTTCTCAACTGATGAGATTTTCTTTTAGTGTAGTAAAGACTTCACTTTGTTGTGTTGTGTAGTATTTTTTTTTTTTTTTGCATGTCCACCATGCATGAGTATATAGAGAAGTCTTGGTGGATCCAGTTGCATGAAGGTAAGAGACAAAGATGATGTGGAAATATAATATTTTTATTGTAAAGGTAGTGGGTGAAAAGTAAAATTACTTTAATCAAAAGTATGATAAAAGTAATTGTATTTTTCTTCAAAAGTGCAACCCATTCACAATATAAAATATTAAAGATCACATCTACTGCCGTGTAGAAGTTTCTTTCCCTTTCCATGATTATACTTTAATCAACACCATGCTTCTGATTGATTTGACTTTACCAAGTATGGGATTGCCAGCCATACTTAGTTGTTTGAACAAATCTTCAAGATCTTCGTCTGTTTGAGATATCATTATCCTTTTCTAGAGGATAAGATCAAACCTTTTTGTCTCATACTTGATCCAAAAAAGTGCATTCTTACTTTTACAAACAAAGATCTAAGGCATAATAGAACAACACATGTTCTGCCTTTTACATATGACTTACAATCTGAAAAGATAGAGTAGATTTGACATTTTTCACGACTCAGCTAACGGATTGTACAAGGAACTCTGATATACACCACTCAGTTGACAAAATATATCAGTTTATCACTTTTAGCTAGGACTCAGTTGATACATATTGCTCAGCTGATCATATAGATGCTCATCTGTTCAATAGTAAGCTTAGGAGGACATAAGCTTGTGTATTTGTATGATCAGTTGATCAAGAATGCTCAGCTGATCAATCAAATACATTGGCTTAAAAGGGGAGATGACTTGTGTAAAGAAAGACTTACTTAGCTGATGCTTCCAGGCCTCAGCTGATCCATTTGTTCACTCAGCTGATAGAGTAGGCACTCAGCTGATCAATCTGTTCACTCAGCTGATAGAGTGGGCACTCAGCTGATCAATCTGTTCACTCAGCTGATAGAATATTTTCATCAGTTGATGGTCTTCTTTACTTGTTTTCTTCATCCGATGCTCCTTGGCTGATATCCTTTGACTAATACTTTGAGTAGGATCTGATGCTCAGCTGATGGCTTATTTTCCTCAGCTGATGGTTCCATAGTAAGCATATTTTTACATAAACTGATTCAACCAACACATGTTTGAATTCTTTCTAAGTCATACTGAATATAGGGTTTGGTTATCATCAAATCCTATGTTTTAGGATAGGTAGAGTTGATTATTAGGGTGAAGTGATTATCTCCCCAACAATCCCCCCCTATTTGATGATGACAAAACCTTTTTCTTTTTGAAGAATCAGTTTGACTTCGAATTACAAAAGATTTAAACTTTTAAGTACATATGGCTACCTAGATATCTGTTTTTGGTAGTTCTTTTTATTTGAACCTTGTTCTGTTTTTGGTTTCTTTTCTAATATTCCATTTTGTTCTGTTTTTGTGGAATCTTTTTCTGTGTTGTACCATTTTGTCCTGTTTTTGTGGTATCTTTTCATTTTTCCATTTTTATATGTTTTTGATTTTCTAATATACATAAACATCACTTGAAATAACAGAATAAAGAAATGTACATAAGTGATTACAAAGATTAGACTACTAATTAACTATTCTATAATTTACAATCAACTAAATAACAACAAAATCTTCAGAGATAGAATCAGTCTTCAATCATCCTACCATGGCTCTTCTTTAACTTCAAAATCTTTGGCATGGGGATCAGCTTCAGCTAAGACTTCACATTGGGCTTGAACAAGGGCTTCAAAGTTTTCATTTCCAGTTCTGCCTCTTGTAGATATCCTCAGCCCAAATAGAAACTTCTTGCTAGACTTAAGGATTTCAGACTGTCTAAAGAATCTCCATGTGCCAGCTCTGTCCAAAAAGAATATACCTTCAACAGGCATAATTATAAACTTGTACAGCTCAGGAGTGATGTTCAGTGGAAGAGAAGTGTTGAGACCCTCAAAATCTGATAAGAATTCATGCTGGGGTAGTACCTCTCTTAGCTCAAATGGTTTGAAGGGCTTGGAGCCTTTCTTATGAAGACTATCAACTGTGTGCACATGCCTGTAATAGTCATCTGGAGTGAAGGCCCTTTGTGACATAGCTAGAGCTATCCAATTCTGAATTTTCTGAATGAATTGAACTTTGAGCTTTTATTTGGATTTGAAGAGAAGGTATAGGATCTCAACTAACTCTGTGAACCCATATATGTGACACCTCTCATAGGATACAACTTCACAGTTGTTGAAGTTGTTCTGTCTTATTGCTTTGAGGTAGGGTTCACCATCACCTTTATGGACAGTGGCTCTTGTTATGGAGTTGGTCCTGTTCTGTTTCTCAGAATATTAATTCTTTCTCTTAAGCTTTGAAGTCTTTGTTGACTTAGGTTGATGGGAGCAGATAAATCAAGGTTGGAGAGGGTTTTGATGGCATCAGCATGGGATCTAGCTTTGAGTAGTTCAGCCTGAGATTTTTCCCTTGCCAATTTGTGTTGAGCAGTAGCTTGATTTTGACTGTGTTCTTCCTCTTGCTAATATGCTATCTCTTTGGCTTGGTAGATTTCTTCAACTAAAACACCCAATGCTTGAGCCATTTGAGCATTCTCCCTTTCTTCCTTTTCTTTAAGAGCAAGCTCCCTTTTTATTTGATCATCTGCTTCAACTTGCTCATCTGTCATCTTTTGTTTGCCTTTATCCTTAGGAGCAGAGGTTGAAGCCTTTTGGACTGATGGGGTTGATTGGATTGGTGGAGCAGATGGCTTAGGGCTTTGTCTTCTTCTTCTGAGGATGTCAGAAACTGGAGTATCATCCTCATCATCAGAATCAGACTCTATGGTGATTGGTGGAGAGCAACCCTCAGCAATTTTTCTTTTAGGTTTTGGCCTGTTTGCCATTCTTTTCAACCTTTTTGGAAACCTTTGCTCCCCCTCAGAAGATGCTTTTCTTTTAATGGGTGAGGGAGCTGTTGCTTTGGGTGCTTCCTGCTGCATGATTTTTGAGGCAGTTTTAGCATAGGCAGCATCAATATCCTCTGAGTCAGGATCATCCTCCCTGGAAGAACTTGAGAATTTCTCCCCCTTTTTGGCATCATCAAAAGGAGGAGGGGAGTCACCTGCTGCAGGCTTATGGGATGGGGTAGGGGCAGGGGTAGGGGTATGGGTGGAAGAAGGGGTAGAGGTAATTTTAGAGAGCTGAAGGGAGAGGTCATCCTTGAGATCTTTAATGGCTTTCCATAATGAGAGATGACTCATTCTGGATTGTTCTGTTAAGGTTTCTATGTCATCAAGGATGCGTTTGAGAAAAGAAGGCATAGGGAGTAGTTGTTCAGGAATGGGTACAGAAATGTTTAGGTTGATTGGGCGTAGGGTTTGGAGTTGGGATAGGAGGTTGGAGATGGTTTGGTTTAGGGTAGAGATAGTAGATTGAGTTAGGCTGGGAATTTGTGGTTGAGAGGGAAGAAGGGTAGAAAGATGGTTTATTTTGGTAAGGAATGGGGTAAGGTTAATGGGTGCAGGGGAGGGTTGGGGTGGGGTTTTGAGAGACTCAATGTCTTTGGTAAGTTTAGACAATTGAGCAGAGGTGTGGGTTTGGAAGGTTTGGGCTAGTTGATCAAGGTTTTGGTTAATAGTCTGGATAAGGGTAAGGTTTGGGGTTTCGGCAGATATAGATGGGGTAAAGGTGGAAGGGGTGGATAAAGGTTCAAAGAATTTGAGTAAGGTGTGTGTTCCCTCATTCGAGCCTTAGTGTATAAGCTCAAATTCATTGGGAAAGAGAGTTGAGCCCTGTGCAAGTGGTTGGTTTGTACCACTAGCATTGGCAGGCTATGCATGTGTAAGAATAGAATCAATGATAGGTGCAAGGTAAGTGGACTGAGTGTGGGATGCACTCAATAACAGGGAATCCCTTATTGGATCCACATTCTGTTGGGAGAATGTAGATGGTATAGGCTAACTCAACTAAGGGATAGACACAGTGTGACCTTGGGTTGAGGTCTGTCTTTCAATGAGATCAACCTTTTGGGAGGTTGTCTCAGCTAGCGGTTTAAGTCCAATTTTTACAGATGTATCCTGTTGTGAGAATACATCCACTGGTTCAAAGGTTGCAACATCCAATTGCTCCCCCTCAACATGAGGAAGGGTAATTGGAGTTGAGGTCAGAGGTGTGGATTGCACTCCCTCAAAGTGCTCATGATGAGTAACTTGTGGTGACCTTGTATATATGGGGTTGCGGATGGGAGTAGAACTAGTGACCACATGAGGTTCACTAGAGCTTGGCTGTTGGATTGGTGTATGGACTGGAGATGAGGATGGGCTATCAAAGGTTGGGACTACCATTTGAATATCCTCAGAGGTGGAATCAGTACTATCCTTACCTTGGGACATGATGTGCCTACTTCTGTCAATGAGCTCCAGAAGTTGCTTAGAGATCTCTTGTTCTTGGGCATCACCATCATCACCAAGATGACTTAGCTCCATTGGACTGAGAGGAGCAAAACCACCAACATCACCATCACCAGCATCATCATCATCATGCTTAGAGCCAGTGTGGCTTTCATCAGCATCATCATCACCATTATCATTATCATCATTCTCATCATCATCACTAGCATTTGCATTGTCATTGGCAGCATCTATGAGCTCCTGCATTTGGGCAGTGATTGGAGGACCTCTGTTTGCCTTCAAGAAATGGAATATCTTCTCACCCATGTCAGGGACAGGAATATGTTCAAGATGTTCGATTAAGCCTACATAATCATCCTCTCTAATCTCCCTCATGGCTACCAGGCTCAAAAATCGAATGTAGGGCACCTGTGACCTTGATGATTTCTTGGTTGTGCTCTGGGTGATTTTGTCAATAAGATCCGAAAATATGACTTGAGCAAAGTCGATATTTACCCGGAAGACTAGGGCATAGAGCACAAGAAGCTCGGTTTGGTTGATGAGATGATGGCTTCCAGATTTAGGACCGAAGCAACGAATGACCACGTTGGCCAGATACTTCCATGGATGAGCAAGAGCAGAAACCTTGACTTGACCATGCACTACAGGTTCATTGTAGCCAATAGTGTCTAGAACTGTTTGAACTTTGGCTCTGGATGGAAAAGCTGTGTAGGGTTGGAAGTGGGGAATACCAGTGGCTTCACGAAGTGTGTCAACGGTGATTTGGATATTATAGTTTCCTTGGGCTAGGGTGCAGTTAATGGTGTTGTTGTTTAGGTTATAGGTTGCGGAGTACCATAGTTCATTAATAATGGTAGGGAATATGTAGTGAGGATCAGCGGTGAGACTATCAAACAGTGGATGAGCTTGAAGGAACTGAACCATTGGTTCATATCCTTGGTTTTCTCGCGAGGCAGGGATGGTGGTGCAAAGCAGAATGTTGTTGTGAGTTATATTCATCGGTTGATTGGGTGCAACATTCTCACCGGGGTTAACAGTTGGGTCTGGAATATAGGTGGCCATTTGGTAGGGATGATGAACAGTGAGTATCGAGAGAGAAGGTAGGGTAATTCTTTTTAGAGAGAGAGGGGGAATTTAGAAAGTTTGAACAAGTAAAGGTGAATGAGAAAGAAATGTGGATATTTATGAAGATTAGTTAACAGAGATCGTTAGATACTGACAAAAGATCTAACGGAAAACAAATTAAATAGCTATTAAATGAAAACTGACAAACGGAGTAAATAACTAGGGTTAAAAAGCATTAAATGAGAGTAAAAAGTGAAAATTTACTAAGTGTAGAATCATCAGCTGATCAAGGAGAGTATCAGCTAAGGTGTATCAGCTGATGAAAAACTATTAGTTGAGGGGTATCAGCTGATGGAAAGCTATCAGCTGATAGTGAGAATTTGAGTATCAGCTGAGTCAAGTACTTAGTTGAGCATGTCTTCCTTATCTTAAAGTGATCAGCTGAGTAAATTTGATCAGCTGATAGCCATCAGCTGAGCATAATTACTCCGTTTACACAAATCAAATTAGACTGAGATATGCTTAGATAAGTACCTTTTAATTTTTAACACTTATAAATTAACACAAACTAAATTACCATTATTCTAAACTAAAAAATTTAGCATACCTAGTTTGGATATTAGGAAGTTGAACCTTGCTTCATCTAATGGCTTTGTGAATAAGTCTGCAAGTTGTAAATCAGTGTTGATGTAGTGCAAAGTTACCTTCTTCTTTTGTACATTATCTCTGAGAAAATGATGTCTGATTTCAATATGCTTTGTTTTTGAATGCATGACTGGATTATTTGAGATGGAGATTGCACTTGTATTGTCACAAAGAATTGGGGTGTCTTCAAACTTCATATCATAATCAAGTAGTTGATTTTGTACCCACAAAATTTGAGCACAACAGCTTCATGCAGCAATGTATTCTGCTTCTGCAATAGATGTTGACACTGAATTCTGTTTTTACTATACCAACTAATCAATCTTCCTCCTAGAAGTTGACAACCACCTGAAGTACTTTTTCTGTCTAATGTGCATCCTGCAAAATCAGAATCAGAATATCCAACTAACTCAAAATCTGAGTCTTTGGGGTACCAAAGACCAAGATTAGGAGTTCTTTTGAGATATCTGAATATTCTCTTAACAGCAGCAAGATGTGATTCTTTAGGATCTGCTTGATATCTTGCACAGAGACATATTGAAAACATTATATCTGGTCTACTTGCAGTGAGGTATAAAAGTGATCCAATCATTTCTCTATAAGTAGTAATGTTCACTGATTTGCCATCAGTGTCCTTTCCTAACTTAATAGAAGTAGACATAACTGTTTTCATTGAAGAGCAGTTTTCAAAATCAAACTTCTTGAGTAAATCTTTGACATACTTTGTTTGATGAATGAAAATACCATCAACCTCTTGTTTAATTTGCAAACCAAGAAAACAGTTTAACTCACCCATCATGCTCATTTGATAATTATCAGACATGAGTTTAGAAAACTTTTTGCATAGTTCCAAATTAGTAGACCCAAATATTATATCATCTACATATATCTGCACAAGTATCACATCACCTTTATACTTCCTAATAAATAAAGTGCTATCAATGCATCCTCTTGTAAAACCTTTGTTAATGAGAAAAGAGGAGAGGGTATCATACCAGGCACTTGGAGCTTGCTTAAGACCATATAATGCTTTGTTTAGAAAGTAAACATGATTAGGTAAGCTTGACTCCTCAAAACCAGGAGGTTGTTTGACATACACCTCTTCTTTCAAATCTCCATTCAGAAATGCACTCTTCACATCCATTTGGAACACTTTGAAGCTTTTGAAGGCAGCATAGGCTAGGAATAATCTGATAGCTTCCAATCTTGCAACAGGGGCAAAGGTTTCATCAAAATCAATATCTTCTTCTTGACAGTACCCCTATGCCACTAGCCTTTCTTTTTTCTGATGATTTGCCCATTTTCATCTAACTTATTTCTGAACACCCACTTTGTTCCAATGATGGATTTATCCTTTGGTTTGGGTACCAAAGTCCATACATTATTTCTTTTGAATTCTGCCAATTCCTCTTGCATGGCAGACACCCAGTGAGGATCGTTGAGAGCTTCATCACCCTTCTTTGGTTCAATCATTGAGACAAATCCAGAATACAAACAGATGTTGCAAGCTTTTGATCTTGTTCTAACTGGATCATCTATGTTGCCTATCACCAAATTATGAGGATGGTGCTTGAGGTCTTTGAAGGCTTTTTGGATTTCTTGGGAATTGGGATTCATTTGGATTTGGGGAGAAGAAGTTATATGTTGGCTATCAGCAGTAGAGATGAGTTCATTTTGAGTAGCTAATACAACTTCATTATTACAATCTGTGGGTATCTCTACTGAAGAGGGAATGAGTGATATGGAATTGGAATCCAATGATGTTGAGTCATTTTCCACATGATTCAGTAGAGGTATAGGATTGGATGAGGATGGTTGTTCATGGTTAAAAATTTGGATAGGAACAGGTTCATCTAAATTATGAGCAGCTGGTGGAGAGGGATCTACTTGCTCTGAAGGAACTTCTCTAGTTTGCATAAGATCATTAAATTCTTCACCTGAAACATGATTAGAAGAACAGGAAGCAACAAAGTCATTTTCATTAAAACTTACATTGATAGATTCTTCTATGACTTTGGTTCTGAGGTTGTATACTCTGTATGCTTTAGAAATCACAGAGTAACCTACAAACACTCCTTCATCAGCTTTAGGAGCAAACTTCTGCAAATGATCTCTTTGATTAAGTATGAAACATTGACAACCAAAGATATGCAGAAAGCTGATGCTTGGCTTCCTTCCTTTGAGCACTTAATATGGAGTTTTGTTGTGCCTCTTGATAATAAGGGACATGTTCTGTGTGAAACATGCACAACTTACAGCCTCAAACCAAAAATTAAATGTAACCCACTTTCACACAACATGGTTCTGGCAGCTTCAATCAATGTTCTGTTTCTTCTTTCAGCTACACCATTTTGTTGTGGGGTTCTTGGAGCAGAAAAGTTTTGAGATATCCCTTTCTCATCACAGAAAGATTCCAGAGTTTGATTTCTGAATTCAGTTCCATGATCACTTCTAAGACTCCTCACTAGATTGCCATTCAACACTTCCATCTTCTTGATAAAACAGATAATTTCTTCAGCAGCCTCACTCTTTGCTTTAAGAAAGAAAACCCAAGTATATCTTGAGAATTCATCAACCAATACAAGAGCATACTTACTTCCACCAATACTAGCAGTTGCAACAGGACCAAAGAGATCCATGTGCAACATATAGAAAGGTTCTGTAATTGAGAAGGCCTACTTGGATGGAAATGATGCCTTATGCTGCTTTCCCTTCTTACAAGTAGTGCAAGGTTTAGGCTTAAGATAAGTCAGTGAAGGTAGTCCTGACACTAGTTCACCCTTGCTCAACTTGTTGATGTTTTTAAAATTAAGGTGGGAAAGTCTCTTGTGCCACAGCCAGTTTGTATCCTCATTATTCTTGGAGTACAAACATGTTTCCTTTGAAGGGTCACCAGAGGACATGTCAAGTGTATACACATCCTTGGTTCTCTTGGCACTGAATACTGTATTACCTTCTTTATATATGATGGAGCCTCATGTCTTTGTGAAGTGGACTTCATTATCTCCATCACACATTTGACTTATGCTTATGAGATTATATTTCAGCCCTTTGACATATGAAACTTGTGAAAGGTCTGTGGCAAAATGTCAGCTTTGTCTAAGATATTAAGGTTCTTACTAGAATCAACATAGTTAGCAGCCTTAGAGTAATTTCCACCAATAATAGCTTGAACTTGTTTGGGTATCTGCTCCTTGACACACTGAGTGGTCTTTTCTACAGATACACACCAATACTTTACTACTTTTTGGAGGTCCTTAAACTTTTTGGTTGCTTCACTAGTTTCTTTTACTAAGATCTCATTAAGTATCTTTTGATTAGCTAGTTCATCATTTAAGATTGTTATCTGGTTAAGTTCATCATTCTTAAGAATTAACTTTTCCTTTAGTGATTCTACTTCTAGTTTTAGCTTCTTTTCTCTTTGAATAGCAGACTGGAAATCAATACACAAGTAATCAAACATAGCATTCTTCTCATTATCATCATAGTTAATAAATTTTCCAACCTGATACATAGAAGAAGGATCCCAGTTGGTAGTTGAACAAGCTTTAGCAGCCTTTTTCATATCTTCATCAAAGGAACTACCATCATTGTTGTTGGCCATCATGCAGAACTGAGCAGAGATCACCTCATCTTCATCTGAGGAGAGATCTTCTTCTACCCAATCTTCTTCTTCAGCAACAAGAACTTGGCCCTGGGCTTTCTTCTTCTTCTTCTTGTCAAGGACAGCAGCAAGGAGTTTCTTATACTTGGCTTCATAATCAATCTTGCCCTCCTACTTTTGCACAGATGAAGAACCAGTGTTATATTTGGACTTACAGTCACTGGCTATGTGGCCAATCTTGCCACACTTATAACACTCTGCTGAGGAGGCATCAAAAGTGGATTTGGGCTTGACAAATTTTGATGACCTCTTGCTGAACCTCTTGACACCCTTTCCCTTGTTGAAAGGTTTGAACTTCTTAACCAGCATAGCTACACCTTCAACCAACTCCTCCAGATTACTTTCCTCACAAACTTCCTCATCACTTTCTCCAGCACTCTCCTCTCCATCTCCTTCTTCATCAGAACCAGAATCAATAGCTGCAAAGCTTCTCATCTTTGTTTCTCTTGATACAAGGGCAGTTGGTGCAACTTTCACTACCTCCTTCATCTCCTTGGATGATAACTTCCTTTGCTTGACTGATTGCTCATGGTTGAGTAAGTTACCATAGAGAGCAACTAGAGACATTCCCTTAATCTTCTCACTATGTCTTAAAACAGTGACAAAGTGATCCCATGTTTTAGGGAGGGAGTCTAGAAACTTGTTCACCAAGACAAAGTTGCTCTTGGTTATGTCTGCCCTTTTCAAGTCATTAACAACGCAGTTGAACCTGGTGTATGTCTGAGTAAGACTCTCACCTTTCTGAGCAAAGAAGAATTCATACTCTCTGTTGAGGAGGAGCTTTTTGTTCTCCTTCACCTCTTCAGTCCCTTCATATGCAACTGTGAGTGTATCTAACATCTCTTTTGCAGAAGAACAGTTAAGCACTTGATGATAGATTTCATTAGGTAGTGTAGAGACAAGAGCTGATCTAGCCTTAACATCTAGGCTAACCAACCTCTTATCCTCATCTGTCCACAGATGAATGGGTTTGGTTATGATTCTTTCAGTTGTAGAGGTTTGACCTTCAGATTCTGATGGGATAGATAACACTGATGTTGGAACATAAGGGCCATTAGTAACTATTTCAAGCATTTGGATATCAAGGGTGGATAGGAAAAGATGTGCTCTACTTTTCCACATGGAGAAATTTTCAGCATCAAACATGGGACATCTTGTTAAGGACCCAGTGTTTGAGATATTCATATTGTTTGCGGATGAGGCCATATTGTGATGGGTAGAAGCAGTTGTAGAGTAAGCAAAACAGATCTAGATATTGATTATCTAAACTGCTCTGATACCAGTTGTTAGTCCCAGATTGAGTACGCAACAACAAATGTTTGTAGAAGGGGGGGTTGAATACAAACTTTAGCTTTTAAAAATTAAAGACACACTTATTTACTTTTATATAATTCTTATTGATATGAATCAAGAATTACATGTACTAGAAGCGGAAATTCTAAGTACAATAAAAGGTGGCCATCAATTTGTCTAACACATAGACAAGCTAACTCTAAAACAACTAATGTATATAGAGTATTCAACACATGAACAAGTTTGAATCTACACAATGCTTATACTCTACGAAATTTCTCAACTGATGAGATTTTCTTTTAGTGTAGTAGAGACTTCACTTTGTTGTGTTGTGTAGTTTTTTTTTTTTTTTGCATGTCCACCATACATGAGTATATATAGAAGTCTTGGTGGATCCGGTTGCATGAAGGTAAGAGACAAAGAGGATGTGGAAATATCATATTTTAATTATAAAGGTAGTGGGTGAAAAGTAAAATTACTTTAATCAAAAGTATGATAAAAGTAATTGTACTTTTCTGCAAAAGTGCAACCCATTCACAATAGAAAATATTAAAGACCACATCTACTGCCGTGTAGAAGTTTCTTTCCCTTTCCATGATTATACTTTAATCAACACCATCCTTCTGATTGATTTGACTTTATCAAGTATGGGATTGCCAGCCATACTTAGTTGTTTGAACAAATCTTCATGATCTTCGTCTGTTTGAGGTATCATTATCCTTTTCCAGAGGATAAGATCAAACCTTTTTGTCTCATACTTGATCCAAAAAGTGCATTCTTACTTTTACAAACAAAGATCTAAGGCATAATAGAACAACACATGTTCTGCCTTTTACATATGACTTACAATCTGAAAAGATAGAGTAGATTTGACATTTTTCACGACTCAGCTAACAGATTGTACAAGGAACTCTGATATTCACCACTCAGTTGACAAAATATATCAGTTGATCACTTTTAGCTAGGACTCAGTTGATACATATTGCTCAGTTGATCATATAGATGCTCAGCTGTTCAATAGTAAGCTTAGGAGGACATAAGCTTGTGTATTTGTATGATCAGTTGATCAAGAATGCTCAGCTGATCAATCAAATACATTGGGTTAAAAGGGGAGATGACTTGTGTAAAGGAAGACTTACTTAGCTGATGCTTCTAGGCCTCAGCTGATCCATTTGTTCACTCAGCTGATAGAGTAGGCACTCAGCTGATCAATCTGTTCACTCAGCTGATAGAGTAGGCACTCAGCTGATCAATGTGTTCACTCAGCTGATAGAATATTTTCATCAACTGATGGTCTTCTTTACTTGTTTTCTTCATCTGATGCTCCTTGGCTGATATCCTTTGGCTGATACTTTGAGTAGGATCTGATGCTTAGCTGATGGCTTATTTTTCTCAGCTGATGGTTCCATACTTAGCATATTTTTACATAAATTGATTCAAACAAGACATGTTTGAATTCTTTTTAAGTCATACTGAATGTAGGGTTTAGTTATCATCAAATCCTATGTTTTAGGATTGGCAGAGTTGATTATTAGGATGAAGTGATTATCTCCCCAACAGAATATAATGTTCTAATGAGATTTGGGCTTGAAATTAACGAATATGAAGTTACTAAGGTGACCCTTGAAGTTATCGGAATCACAAATGATGAATCTGTCGGATTCCGATACTATGAAGGTATCGGAATCCGCATGAGGTGAAATCCGAAGAAATTGTAGGATTCTGCATGTCTATCGGATTTCATGTTGTGTGATTCCTAAGTTATGGTTAAGTGTCGGATTCGAGGTGTTGAAATCCAACAGTGTCGGATTTCAATTCAAGAATCGGATTTTAAGACTCGGATTTTGCTAAGTGTTGAAATCCGATGAGTATCGGATTTCATTGGAAGTATCGGATTTCCTTCTATGTATCGGAATCCGCAAGTGTCAAATTTTGTGAGCATGGTTGGAATTCCCAAGTGTTGGAATCCTAATGATGAGTATTGGATTTCATGGTTTGAGGGTGTCGGATTTCATGAATCCAACAGGATCATCGGATTTCCCCAATTCCGACAATCCTAGCAGATTTGTGTAATATCCAAAGTTGAATGTTGTTTTGCGAAGTCTTGAATGCACATGCGAATGATTGATGTAAGTATAATATGCTAGGTGAACTTGTTAAAGGACTCAAGTTGAACACCTGTGCCAAGTAGCTCAGGTGAGTGCTTACGACCATGAGACTCAGTAGAGTAAGGCTTGCATGCTAAGTGACTATGTGAATGTATTATGTGTGTGACTAACTTGCTTTTGCAGTTACGTTCGAGAAGGTAAATGTATGATTGATATGATGTTAGAATATTTGTCAGGTGCATGCCAGTGGGTCCAGATTGGAACTACTTAGTTAATATATGATGATATGCTCGTATGAATAACTGTAAGATGATATGTGTAAGATGTTGGATCCCTGTGGGATCAAATGTACGTATATGTGTATGTAACCTGTCTGCAGACTACCTGACGCATGGTTAAGGTCAGCCGGTTAGCTGGATCCTAACAGGACTTCGGTCATTTCTGGATTTAACGGTGACTCGGGGTGCATCCCGGGTCAAGGTTCTGCAGAACCACCGTGCCTTAACATGAGTGGTGATCAGCCGGTTGTAGCTGGATTACCTGTGGAGTCTTTGACTCTGTGAACGATGCTTGGTGGACTGCCTTGTTTTCCCCCACCAGCGCGGATTGGTCGTGTCTGATTCCCCGGCCTGAGTTGTTGAGTGGGATTGATTACCCTGCAAGATACGACTCTTACCGATCTTGTCAGCACACCGCTATGTGCTAAGCTAGCAATGATTGTTTATGATATGACGCATGACTTACTATATTGATGCTTATAATTGTATGTACTCACTAGCTAGTGTAGCTAATGATACTATGTTTCCCTTTTCAGGTAAAGACTAGATGGCCTGCGAGGCGGGTTGCTTTTGGGAATAATATTGCCCCTTATGGGTGGAACACTTGTTAATATATATGTTGTAATGTAATATGATACTATGGTTGGTTCCTGAACTAGGTAACACCTGAATGTTTTAAGAAGTTATTAATGTAAATAACTGTTTGGTTGTTTTGAAAAAGAAAAATTTCCGCTGCCAAACTCTGTTTTGACATTAAGGTAACTGAATTTAGAAGTGGTGTTACAATAAGGATTTCAAATATATCCCCGTTAGTTGAAACGGGTAATGGGTATTGAGTTGTAATTTGAAAAGGGGAATAATATACCCACTAGTGGATATATGAGAAACCAAAGTTGGTCTCCTTGTTTCAAATATACAGACACACGTACGTACAACACACCCACCACACCTTCATCTTGTGTTCTAGAGTTCTTGAGGAAGCAAATCAAAGGAGAGTTGTCAAGCTTTAATCCAGTAGCTAATTCAAGAGGAGAAATCAGTTCCTAATCCTTTCTTCTTCATCTTCTTCACCTTTGTAAGTGGGTTTCTTCATGTTCTTGAGTTTAGAGGTTTTAAGGTCAAACTGATTAGTTGTGAATTAACAATCAAGAATTGATTGTAAAGGTTTCAATTAGTTCCTATATCATTTATAAGTGTTATAAACAAGATCTATGGATTAAAGATGTGGTTTTGATTAAGTTTAATGAAATTGTTCAAATGGGTCAAAATTGAAGAATTGGTCTTGATCCTTGACATGGTTGTTAAAATATGTTAAGAATTGATGTTTTAAACTTAGTTGGACTTGGTATAACATATATAATCGTTGGAAGTTGACTTGAAAACGTTTGGATATGATTTGGGGTGAAAACAGTTGAAACAAGGGACTATCGTCCGACCTCTTCTGAAACCGGTTGCTTGCGGGTGCAAGGGGTTGTCCTTGCGGCCGCAAGGGTAGATTCGAAGGGTTCTTGCGGGCACAAGGATTAGCCTTTGCGGCTGTAAGCACGGGTTCGAATTGATGGTTAGAAGTGGCTTCGAATTGTGCTTGCGGGAGCAAGCAACAACCCTTACGGGCACAAGCATAGTGGTTTGCGGCCGCAAGGGGTCTTTTTGTAGCAACAACAAGCAGTTTGTTCGTTGTTTGTGTTTTAACGTTTGGAAAGCCTATGTGGACTTGTAATTGGACTTAAAGTGTCATTAGGAGATTCCTACTACTAGTTTAGCAGTAAGACTTCATGTGTGTAAACATTTGATGTAAGTAACGATAACTAACGACCTAGATGTAACACCGTGATTTTCAAATTTCACTACTTATAAAAACTTTTGAATATTATCATATACTAGCAGTGGAAGTCTAAAACCCCTAACAAAATTAACTGTCATCGTCATAAAGACGAAGAAAAACCAATAAAAAACAAACCATAGTGTTACTACCGCAATCTTTCAAAACCCGTTACAAAGTGTAAAACCGTGAGTCAAATAAACCAATAAACTATTTGTTGGCACCAAGCACTAAGGCAAACATAGTCTATGACTACCATCCTCGCAAAACCGTAACCTCTAAGCCACCTACACGAGTACAAGACACATTTCAATAGAACTAGTGCCAGCTTACGCCTCGTGAGTCAATAGGAGTTATAACTAGAAACCATAAAATATAATCGTAAGTATAGATATGACATTAAAGTAAATACCATACTCAACCCACCGTGTATTTGACACGTACCCGACAACCCGATGAGTCAAATATCCGCAATTCAAATCATATAATCAACCGCATAGAATTAGAAATCATACCGCATCATAACCGCATATGTATCAATAAGGTGTCTTAATGTAGAGTCTAAACCCATACTAGATAACCCAAGGTACACTACTCATGTGCCCGGCCGACGTATGCACCAAGTGGGGCGCGATTCCCACTCGAGAACATAGTTCCCGAGAGTATCGCCGCTTTCGCTACTCGGATCGTGCAAGTACAAGTACTGCATTGTCGTTCCAGTGCAAGTACAAACGAAGCCGACATCAATTTCAGTTTCTCCTCATACGCTCGTGATGTATGATCTAGCCCCACTAGCCTACATCCAGTACTCGAACACCGAAGTGTCAACATACCATGTGTCACTATAGCCATCTAGAAATATCAAGCGACCCGCATTGGCTAGCACTTTAATCCTAGAAGGTCAAATCATACCTATTAGGCCCGTAATCTACAAATAAGTAATATAGTTTACGACCCTAACCCACTAAGTTCTAGCATGCAAATAAACCGTAAACAATCATATATAAACCATAATAAACCGCAAATAAACCGTAGCATGCATAACACGTATTTAAGCATATAAACCACAAGTATTTAATCTTAAACACTTAACACGTATCATCAATTAATATATAACTGTTTATAGTTCAAAAATTAGGTTTTGTCTTTGTAATCGGGTTTTGTAAATTCCACTGAACTCACCTGAAGTCCTAGAGTAATAACTGAGCAATTCGTCAAAAGTCTACCGCGAACCCTAAACGCATAAACGAATATGTATAAGGAATCGAACAACGAGAACCAAACACTAAATTAATAAACGACGCATAACGAAACATGAACTTGTGACAAACTGGACTCCTTAGCCAAGCCATTCGGCCAAGCCATTTGACCAAGCCATTCGGCCAAGCCAGTCTAGGTGCCAATCTTATACACGCTAGTAGCAACAGAAGTCAAGCCATTCCTTTTTCAAGCCCTCAAGCCATTTGGAAATTTTTCAAGACATTAGCAAATGGCTAGACCACCTCCCCTTTCAAGCCATTAGGAGAATGGCTTAGTAGCCCTTCCGTTCAAGCCAACTCAACAAAAACCAAGCAATCGATCAAGGATTCTTAATTCAAAACACATAATTTGAGTTCCAATGCTCTTAGTTTTCATCATAGATCAAAACCCTAGTATCAATTTCAAGTTTAATTAACCATTACCAAGTTGATTCGTGATTCTAAGATCAAACCATCAAATCCTAACTCTTTATTGATCGATAGAAACACCTACCATTAATCTTGTAATCCTACAACAAATCATCTAAAATGCATAGTTAAAAGATTGAATGTACTTACTTGATGATGATCACTAAAAACACAGCTTGATTCTCGATTTGATGATTCTTGTTGCTCTCTTGGTCGATCGTATGAACACCCACACACACCTCTCGTAAAAAAAACTGCTGAATCATCAAAGGGGCTGCCAATTAGGTTAAAACCCACTTTAATAGCCTTTTAATTACAACTCTAATCCCACAAGTTTAACCTAGTTACACTTAGGTCCACAAACTTTAAACCTTGGAAACCGGTTGTTACACAAGAAGAGCCGGAACGTTATATTTGCCAATTGTAGCTCTACAGGTGAGTACCGACTTAACTTGTAATATTATGTAGTATGTATGGACTTGTTGATTGTCATTAGACATGTATGAAACATGACACTTGTGATTATGATTATGAAGATTGTAATGTTGAGCATGAACATGTGTAATCTAGTTGGAATTGTTGTTAGACCGTTAGTATGAATATAAGTTTATGTTGATTACTGGTTAGAATTTGACCAATACCCCAGAGATAAATACTAAATATAATTAAATTTGCTCTCAAGGAGCTAATATTACCAATAGTGGGGTAAAATTCCATTAAATGTGCAAGTATCAGTAATTCTAAAACGTGTGCTAATAGAAACACAAAGCATAGATGCCGACGAAAGATAAGAAGGTAGTTCAAGAATACTTTAGGCTGATGTATACCTAAATGCCTAATATGTTTAGGATCATGATGATATGATAACTATGATGTTTGTATTGTTTAAGTTCACAATGATAGTGAACGAATACGTGTTGTTGATATGCATGCATGTTATTGGATCCTGATTGGATCAGCTATGTTGAATTGTGATTATGTTGCAAATTCATGCATGCTATGGATCCTGATTGGATCACCCATATTGTACTTACGTATTCTACTCATTGAACGTGAGTAGAACTTATTGTTATGCATGCTAGTAGATCCTGATTGGATCAACCATGTGGAACTTGTTGCTATGCATGCTATTGGACCCTCATGGGATCCCCTCATTGAACTTGTTGATATGCATGCATGTTGTTAGATCCTAATTGGATCACGTATGTGGAAATTGGCCTCGGACCGCAAATTGCTAGTAGGTTAAGGTCAGCCGAAGTGGCTGGATCCTATCGGTCATAATTCAGAATCAACGGGGACTCGGGGGGCCCATACCGAGTCTAGGTTCTGCAGGATCACCGTTCCTTGACGAGTTGGGGCTTTCGAGCCCACAGAAGCCTGTGGCTTCTAACGATGCT
>JARJIL010000172.1:27500-29736 GCA_038502395.1 Dittrichia graveolens | reverse complement strand
GAGGCTGTCTGTTTTAGAGAAGCAAGAACGCCAGTATTGCTCTTCAACAACGCAACCTACCCCGGTGGTACGAGCCAATTCGGGGTAAGCAGTCATCTCGGAGTAATAACAACGTTCAACAAGGGCAAAACAAGGATCGCGTAAGACCCACACCCATATCATGTTCTGCATCCAGAAAACCAAGCAAAACTCAACGAGCCACAACGTCAACGCATATGCATCGCCAAGGTGGATCATAGAAGCAGCTTCGAGGTTCATCCTACGCCATACAGATGACACATGATGAAACACGACTTTGATGTAATCAAACAATACCGTCACGTAGGTAGGCAACACAGGAAACCATAAGCGCTCAAGGAAATGCAACCTTGACGCAGAAATGAAAAGGAATGCCAGGTGGAAGTTGTTGCAAAAGCAGAGAGCCATCCACCGGAAACAAACCAAACACCACTCATGCACCTTTACGGTAATCATCCCCGAAAACCGCCTAACAATTGGCCACCCACAAGGCATTCGAGCCATGAAAGCAACCAAAAGTCCGAACAGCTCCCAGGATGCACCGAACGATGCGAGAGAACACCAACCAACGATACCGACATGCCTCGTCATGCTAACCAGCGTCACCTTGAACTACTCAAAACAAGTCACTAGCCGGGCTTGTGTGACGAGTAATGCTTCGTTCTAGATTCATCTAGCAAGCACGCATCAATGGCGTTGCGAGGCCCACAACGCCACAAGTTCCATCGAAAAGGGTCCCCGTCAGTTTCGGCATGCCCGGATCAACACGTCCAGCAAGACAAGCCCAACACCGCTATGGGAAACAAGCCATGCATCGAACTCTGATCAACAGGCAAAACTCCATCTTGACGTTGTTTTAGTTACCCGTGGAGGCATAAGATGCCTCTACACGTGGAGAACAATTCCTACGTGCCTCGTCATGCTAAGCCGAGTCACCGTGAACTACTCAAAACAAGTCACTAGCCAGGCTTGTGTGACGAGTAATGCTTCGTTCTAGGTTCATCTACCAAGCACGCAACAATGGCGTTGCGAGGCCCACAACGCCACAAATTCATCGAAAAGGGTCACCGCCATTTACGCACACCGCATCACCACGTCCTAGGCACAGCAAATCTCACAAAACTGCGAGAAACATGCCACGCTTCGGACTAGGATCAACGAGAACGCGTCAACGACGTTTTCGCCGTACGAGGCATCGAAAAACGAAGCCGACGAAACGACTCGTTGGGCATCTCACAAGGGACTTCGATTTCATGCACACGATACCGTCAATCAAGATCAAAGGCCGACTCATGTCCAAAGCAACCAGGCTACCAGCTCTCACCACCCCCCTATATATACATATTGCACAAAGAGCCTTGTGACAGGAGTAGACATTGAAAATGTGAGGTTGCGGGAAAATGGATCGCTGGAAGGCCCCGGGCCTGTTTTTCTCGGAAGCGAACACGCTGAAGAGGCCCCGGGCCAGTTCTTCTCGGAACCGACCACGCTGACAAGGCCCGGGTTTTTTTCTCGGAAGCGACCACGCTGAAGAGGCCCCGGGCCTAGTTTTTCTCGGAAGCGACCAGGCGGCCAAGGCTCCGGGCCGGTGTTTCTCGGAAGCGACCACGATGACCAGGCCCCGCGCCTGTTTTTCTCGGAAGCGACCACGTTGCCAAGGCCCCGGGCTATTTTTCTCGGAAGCGACCACGACGACCGGGCCCCGGGCGTGTTTTTCTCGGAAGCGACCACGCTGGAAAGGCCCCGGGTCTGTTTTTCTCGGAAGCGACCTCGCTGCCAAGGCCCCGGGCCTCTTTTTCTCGGAAGCGACCACGACGACAAGGCCCCGGGCCTGTTTTTCTCGGAAGCGACCAAGCTGGAAAGGCCCCGGGCTTGTTTTTCTCGGAAGCGACCACGCTGCCAAGGCCCCGGGCCTCTTTTCTCGGAAGCGACCACGGCGACAAGGCCCCGGGCCGGTTTTTTTCGGAAGCGACCACGCTGCCAAGGCCCCGGGCCGGTTTTTCTCGGAAGCGACCACGATGACAAGGCCCCGGGCCGGTTTTTCTCGGAAGCGACCACGCCGCCATGGCCCGGGGCCTTTTTTACTCGGAAGCGACCGACCCGGGGCCTATTTTCATCGGAAGCGACCACGCTGCAAGGGCCCGGGGCCTTTTTTACTCGGAAGCGACCGACCCGGGGCCTAGGCCCCAACATATAAGTCGTTAGCTTCGATGACGCA